>LPNX010179536.1:274681-402264 GCA_001517045.1 Pseudotsuga menziesii | reverse complement strand
ATATATGCGTTTTGAGGGCTTCTATCTAGCACATGAGTAAAAAATCAGGTTTTCATCGCCAAATTTGGCCAAAAAGTGTTACCCATCTTCATGTAATCACCCTTATGTTAATAAATATGAAGTTTAAAGATGATCCGACATCAAGATGACAATGCATTTATTGTTCATCTATTTTAAAAAGATTGTTTAATAGGAATTTTAGAAAAGCGGAAATTGGGAAGTAAGATGAAAAAATATGAGACAAAGACTTTTCCAATTTCCGCATTCCGTATTGCAGAAAGTGGAAGTCGTAAATACAGAAAGTTTTATTACGAACTTGTAATTTCTGATTTTCGTGTTCCCCACTACTGAAAGAGGAAGTTGAGAATCATGAATAAGTATGTTTAATTCGTAACTTTGTTTGCAATAATTTTTTCATTCTTAATTGTAATCATATTTTCTTCTTGATTATATTACACAGTTTATAGATTAATTTATATATATATCATTTAATATTTAAACAAATTTTGTATTCCAGATTTTCCGTATTTTCGTATTTTTTATTAAAATCTTGTTTAAAAATTCTCTCGGTTCTTTTTATTTTTCGTGCAAATAATACCAATTTAGAGGTCTATTTATAAACTAGAAATATTTATATTATATATAATGTGTTTTAATTTGTTTATATATAGGAAATTATATGTCTTTATTTTATTTATTTTATTTAGAGGAATGAGTTAAAAAGTCTTTTAGAATTCAATCATTTTAAAGAATAATAAATTTTAAATTATAAACTAAATTTTCTAAAAAACAATTTTTTTAATTATATTGGATTTATATTTTTATTGAGTATTGTAAATTAAGTTTATATATCCAATATTAACAATTATTTCTATTAATAAATATGAAATTTAATAATGTAATATATCTATTATATTATTTATGTTAATACATATAAAGTTTAAAGATCCAATATACTTAAATACCTTGATTTGGGTATATAAAATTTAATTAAATATCCAATAACAATTAGTTATGTTAATAAATATGAAGTTTAAAGATGATCCAATATCAAAGATGATTGAATACATTTATTGTTTATCTATTTTAAAAGATTGTTTAATAAGAATTTTTAGAGGATTTTCTGATTTCCGCATTCCGCACTGCGGAAAGCGGAAGTCTAAAATACATAATTTTTTATTACGAACTTGTAACTTCCTATTTCCATGTTCCGCACTATTGAAAATGGAAGTCGAAAATCATGAATAAGTATGTTTAATTCGTAACTTTGTTTGCAATAATTTTTTCATTCTTAATTGTAATTATTTTTTTCTTCTACATTATATTACACAATTTATAGATTAATTTTTAAATATATCATTTAATATTTAAATAGATTTTGTATTCCACATTTTCGTATTTTTTATTAAAATTTTGTTTAAAAATTGCAATAATTACATTTTCAGAATCTGTTCCTACAAAATTCCGAAAAAAAAAATAGTTTTAGTATTTTTCCATATAGTGCCTTGGTTGTTTTTTATTTCAAATGATTGATGTGGAGGAATGCAAGAGAATGCTTTCGAATACCAATTCATGCTATCGAAATGTCATTTATTAGTAGATTTTAAGCAACATCGGGTATTTGATTGAGCTTTGAATTTATTTGCTGAAAAAGACAATGGTGCACATAACTCAATTAGAGTGTTGATGGTGCATTAGTATAAGTCTAAAATTGTATTTTGAAATATTTGGGGAAAGCATGATACATTCAATGATAGATAAAATAATTTGTAATTATTTTTTTATTTATTATATATAAATTTAATAAACATATATTTGTATTTTACTATCAATTATATATAAAATTAATAAAAATATAAATTTAATGGTAATGATTCAAAAAATATATATCATATTATTACAAAGTGAATTTTTAACTTTATTAAAATTTATTCAATCTATCAAATAAAAAACAAATAAATTTTAATAAATATATATCATAAAAACAAGATTATTACAAAGTGAATACATATATAGATATATATATCCCATCCCACTACAAGTTCTACATCCCACTTTTCATAGTGCGGAAAATGGAAAGCCGATGAAAACAAAAATTATGAAAAGAAAAATCAAAGTTTCAATTTTTGGAATGCGGAAATCGAAAAATAAGATTAAAAAAAATGAGACAAAGACTTTTCTCATTTCCGCATTCCGCACTGCAGAAAGCAGAAGTCGAAAATACAGAAAGTTTTATTACGAAATTGTAACTTTCGATTTCCGTGTTCAGCACTGCGGAAAACAATAGTCGGGAATCATGATTAAGTATGTTTAATTCGTAACTTTGTTTGCAATAATTTTTTCATTCTTAATTGTAACCATTTTGTCTTCTTCATTATATTACACAATTTATAGATTAATTTTTAAATATATCATTTAATATTTAAACAAATTTTGTATACCAATTTTCGTATTTTTTATTAAAATCTTGTTCAAAAATTGCAATAAATACATTTTTAGCAATTGTTCGCTAGAAACTGAACACCCGATATTTGATTGAGCTTTGAATTTATTTCCTTAAAGAGACAATGGTGCACATAATTCAATTAAGGTGTTGATGGTGCATTAGTATAAGTCTAAAGTTGTATTTTAAAATATTTTGGGAAAGCACGATCCATTTAACGATGGATAAAATGATTTGTAATTATTTTTTATTTATTATATATAAATTTAATAAGCATATATTTGTGTTTTACTATCAATTATATATATAATTAATAAAATATGAATTTAATTGTAATGATTTAATAAATCTATATCATATTATTACAAAGTGAATTTTTATTTTTTTAACTAAAATTTATTCAATCCATCAAATAAAAAATAAATAAATTTTAATAAATATATATTATAAAAATAATGTTATTACAAAGTGAATAAATATATATATTATAGATCCCATCCCACTCTAAGTTTTGCATCCCACTTTTCGCACTGCGAAAAACAGAAAGCGGATGAAAATAAAAATTGTGAAAAGAAAAATCAAAGTTTCGATTTCCACATTCCACAATGCAGAAAACGGAAATCGAGAAATAAAATTAAAAAAAATATGAAACAAAGACTTTTTCGATTTCTGCATTCCACACTACGGAAAGCGGAAGTCGGAAACACATAAAGTTTTATTACGAACTTGTAACTTCCAATTTCCGTGTTCTGCACTACGGAAAGCAGAAGTCGGGAATCATGAATAAGTATGTTTAACACGTAACTTTGTTTGCAATAATTTTTTCATTCTTAATTGTAATCATTTTTTCTTCTTCATTATATTATACAGTTTATAAATTAATTTTTCAATATATCATTTAATATTTAAATAGATTTTGTATTCCATATTTTTATATTTTTTATTAAAATCTTGTTTAAAAATTGCAATAATTACATTTTCAGCAATTTCTACAAAATTTGGGAAAAAAAATAGTTTTAGTTATTTTTCCATATAATGCCTTGTTCTTTATTTCAAATGATTATTGTGGAGGAATGCAAGAGAATTCTTTCGAATGCCAATTCATACTATTGAATTGCCATTTATTTGTAGATTTTAAGCACTGGCTTGGTCACAGAAGCAACCCACAAAAGTCTATGGAAAAAAAATAGCCACTACAAATCTTGTTAAGGTTGAGAAAAAAAAAAGAATTATTCATTAGTAAATATTAATCATTGAAATTTAATGAGACAGAGATTCAAGCTGGGAAAACTTCAAACAAATCAGAAATCATATTGGAAACAATGGAAACGCAAAATAATGGAAACAATGGAAACACAAATAATTAAAATCAAAACTCATTAAAAAAACCCTTACGAAAGACCTCCCATTACATATTGGCACATGAGTAGCCATACTGAGTATGGATGGATGAAAACATCCCACTCTGGCCAAAATTCGGTAAATAATTTTTTTTTGCAGTTTACCCAGAATCAGGTAAATAAAAAAAATTCATCTAAGCAATCATTTTAGTTGTTCAGCTTACAATTTCCGACATCTTGAACCATAATTCCACACTGATTGATAAAAACGTGAAAACAGATATATATAAAAAAAACGGCGTGAAAATGCTGTATAAAAAAAACAGAAAAAGGGGAAAACACATGTTGAGAGACAATTGGTCATAGAGACGAGGAATCTTTTGACACTGTGTCTCCAATGTGAAACATATTCGACGTAAAAACAAAATAGGACTTTAAAACATTTAGGTGAGAAATATAATTTATAATAATTTTAATTTTCTAATTAAATTACAAGAGTCTTTTATAAACATCTAAAAATGTAATTATAAGTGGAGCACTCTATCTCTTGGAGGTTTTGGACTATTCAACGATTTTTTTAATTTGAATCTAGTTACTTTTTGGTAAAATCTGAAATATCGAAGTGTCAAAATCAAGTATTTGAATGCATAAATAGATTTAGCATCTTTAAACAACCAAATGGCACCAAGATTATGCAAATTTAACAACTATCATATATTTTTTCAAGAATCAATCTAACCTCATTATGTGAAAAACAAGCCAAAATGAAGGAAATTAGTACGGTTTTTATCTTCAAAATAAAGTAAATTTAAGACAATAAAAAATAATATAATAAAAATTAATATTGCTTTTGGATCTCCTTGTAAAATAGATTTTACTATGTGTTAAACAAATTTATATAAATTCTTATCTAATTATTAAAGTTAACTAATATCTTCAAATATTTCTTTCTCTAAAATGTGTATCATTAACTCCCAATGTATAACTAATAAGACGTATCTCATGTATAATTAGTAAGAAGTCATATGTTTCCAATGCTTCTTTAGAGGGTGAATTTACCCAATCCAATACCACTTTACTTTCTTCTCTCTCTAAAGGCTAATCTTAGGTGATGCACAAGCCTTTCAATACTTGCTTCCTTATCTTCAAATGTAGATTTGTTTCACGTAATCCATTAATCCCAAATGACATAACATGTGAGAGCCTTTACTAGACCTAGTGCACCATTAGTAATCCAATCTTCACAACATTCTAACAATTTTAATTTATTCCATTGGTGTTGAATGTTAAACAACTTAAACATATCATTCCATATCTCCTTTGGAAAAGGGTAGAGAACAAATAGAAGATCTATTAACTCATTTTCATTTTAAATAAACAACAACACCCTAGCCCAATTTAACCTCTCTTTGGACCATTATCCCATGTTAGTATTTTATTTGAAGTGTCATCCACTAGAAAAAAAATTGTTTTTAAAGGACCATTCACTGTAAGTGTGATAAGGAATGTCATTCAAAATCTAGGTTCCATTAATGTCATTGATTAGTAAAGGACTACAGATTGAATTTATTAAGAATGGGATAAATGCCTTGATTAGTCCAATTACTCATCTTTTAAATGAAGTTGTATGCTTGGATCTTCTTTCATCCTTCTCACAACATATTATTCACCCCATAATTAAATTAAGGGATATTCTCGATCCAAATAATTACATGACTATTAGTTTGGGCACACCATTGCCAAACTTATGATGTGCTGATAGCTATTTGCTTATTTGCAGATTTGGAGAAGAGAAATCTTAAAGATAGAAAATAAATAAGCTTTAGGGAGGATCAGTAGGCCATTAACCACATTTTTCACTTTATGATTTATATTGAAGAAACTACATATAATAGGTCTATTGTTGTTTTATGTTCATTTAGGAGGCTTTCGACTCAATTCCCATGCAATTACTTTTGATAGAATGTGATTTCAATTTTCATGGCCTTCTTTGAGTTCAAGATTTCCTTTTGAATTGAAACTACATAAGGGATATGCTTCCTTGATTTTGTTGGAAATGCAATACTTCCAACTTCATTTTTTGGAAATGCCATCTTATATGAGGGCATTCTTTGACTCCCCTAGTATTCCTATTGCAGTTTTGGATCACTGATACGAGGTTGTTGTATATGTGATGCTAATTGGGAACATATTTATAGAACTTAGATTATCATGCTCATAGTTGATTATCCATCCACTAATCTTCTAACAACTATTTCAATTGTTATCCTTCACTTCATTTTCTTTCGTATTATGCAACATTTCCTCCTTGTTTGATACTAGTAGAAAGTGTTCCTATTTATGATTTAACCAGATGTGGAAAAATGAGTAGCAAAATCATCTTCCAAAACCCACTTGGCTCATGTGGAGTGTTTTCCTTTATTTCCAATGAGGTATGTGGTGATAATTTCATTGTGAGTGGTTTGTGTGTGAACGTCCAATATAGTATCTTGGTTTAGTGGTGGATGGAAATAAGTTTTATTGTCCACAAAATGAGAAATCGATAGCCCTTCTTCAAATTGGAAAACATTTATGACTAGATGAGTGCCAAGTTGTAGTGGCAAATCAAGCTTGAAATAAATTTTGCGCAACTATTCCAAAATCTTATAGGAACCAAAATCTTATAGGGACCATATTTAAGTGGTTGAAGAATTTGAAGTCCGGTTTCTTAAAAATGTGATTTCTTAATATCTAATTAGACATGATCACTAACCTTAAATGAGATTCACTACAACAAATCCTGGAATTAGCGTCCCTTTTTAGTGTAATTTGTTTTTACATTGAGTGGTCAAACTAGACGCTAAATGGGACGCGTCATGGACAAAACTTAAAGCATCTCAAAAAATGTCTTTTTTTGCTTCCTAGATAGCATCCTTTATGACGTCCAAAATAGCATCTATTTTTTTGGTTCCAAAATAGCGCCCAACTTTGCTTCCTAAACAACGTCAAGGTTTGCTTCCTAAATAATGTCAAGTTTTTCTTCCTAAAAAGTGTCTGATTTTGCTTCTTAAATGACATCTCCGTTAGCACCATATTTGCAACCTTAATAGCACCATGTTAGCATCCAAATTAGCATCCAATATTGCATCCATTTTTGCTACCACTTTAGTATCTCATTTTGCACCATGCTTTACTTCCAAATATGTGCCAATTTTTGCTTCCAAATTTGCACCAATTTTTGCTTCCATTTTTGCATCTTGTTTTGCTACCAAAATGACGCCAAATATTTCTTCTATTGTTGCACCATATTTTGCTTCCTATGTAATGCCATGTTTTGCATCCAAAGTAACATCTTATTTTGCTACCATATCAACGCCATGTTTAGCTTCATCATTAGCACCACGTGTTGCATCATTTTTAATGCTTAGTTTCGTGTCTTATTTTGCTACCATATCAATGCCATGTTCGGCTTCATCAGTAGCGCCACGTGTTGCATCCTTTTTAATGTTTAATTTCACATATCTCATTTTTTAGTCACTAATTTAGTCGTTTTTAGTAGTTTTATATACAAATTTTGGTCATTTTGTTTGGTCACTTGTCTCTTATTTGTTGCTTAATTTAGTTATTTTTAACCAATATTATAATATCATTAGGGCATGGAGGAATCGAATCACCAACCTCCTGCTTGTAAGGCATGCGCTCTTTCATTGAGCTAGCACCCTTTAAGAATTTGAGAACCTAACTTACAGAGTCATCTATAATGGTAAAAAGGATCAATACAAAACTTTGAGTATCTAATGGTCGGCAAAGGATGATAGATTGTATAAGTTCACAATATATGATCAAGCAGGTTATGAAATCCATAAACCTTTCCTAGTAATTTTGAACAAAACTCAAGAAATTGGCTTAATGGGATTGCAAAAATCACTATTCCCTAGCAACCGTAAGCTTACCACTATATGAGACCTATCAACAACAATTATCTTAGTGTGGATATAGTAGATAAGCATGATCATCCTAGAGCCATGTATAAGTGGTGCAATAAGGAGAATCAAAAGAGGATGATCAACCAAATAGTTGGTGTTTCACATGGATCTTATCCACCATGGGATGAGAAATGTTCCTTCTTACATCAAGCTAATGAGTATCCACAAGAACAAATGGTTAGGATATATTGTGATGTCAATTCATAATGTTTATTTGCTTTGCAAGGTGATGTTGCAGTGCTTGCACTGGGAGATCTACATGATCCCCAACAGCATTGGTTATAAGCATATTCATGGGGCCATAGAGTATAGGATGAGGTTGTATTTGCTCACAAATATGAAAATCAATATGAACAAGATAACTAACACACTATATGTATGTTACAATATACTAGACACAATTTGTATGTTACAATATAGCGTGTTTGGCCATCAAAAAGTGATTCTAGGCATTTCAAATAGCCATTAAGAAATATGCCGGGTAGTATCTCTTTGAAGCAACAACAGTAAGCACTAATTCTTGGCAAGGAGCATCCACATAGCAAGTATTGGCAACAACATTAAAAGTCAATATGAGCACATGCAACTGTCCTAGGTTGTTCAGGGCATTTTTTTGATCATTGCAGCTATAAGCATGCCTTTGAGAATCATAAGCAAGCCAAAGAAAATTCTGAGATCATCATATACAGGCATAATAAAGGTTGTTGCAGGGGTGAAACAACCCTATTCCAGGGCATTCTTTTGCAACAAACAACAATACACATGTGCGTTGAATGTGTCAAATATATTGGATGAGATATTTTATAGTGCTTTCTTGGAGTATCTCAAAGCATAGTGGATGTTTGAAAATAGAGATTTGGGGCAATTTGAACAGCAGTAAAAGTATTTTTGGGTGTATTCTAAACAATTTTCTCATCAAAACAATACTTCAAACATACGAATAATGGATCTAAAGGGAATTTGATAAAAATCATGTTCAGGTTGTCAGCAACCATTTATACATTTGTATCAACTAGCTTTTCTTTCAGCAGATTTCATATCAAATTACTATGTCCATGGAATTAACAAATGGAATGGAGAGTTTAAAACCTGTAGCAGACCATCTTGGAGGTCCTCACTTTAGGAACAGGTTTCTTCAATAAGCAACAAGTTGGTCTCTTTGTAGAAGTAGGTCTGGGCACTGAAAGGCCCTAAAGAATAAATTATGGATTAATTACAATAAGAGTTGACCATTTATTAATAACTAATATCATACTAAGAGATGACCATTTATTAATTACAATCACCCAAAAAACAAAAAAACAAAAAAATCTAGCATAGATCCATCTTAAACCTAAATCGTTTAAGCAATAAGAGTTTTACAGTTGTTGAGCCCTGTCTAGGGCCTTCTCAAAGAAGTCTAGCTCTGTTTATGGCTTGCCCCATCTAGCTACAGCCTTGTAAGGGCGAATACTCAACCACTGAATCTGTAGGGAAGTCAAGTAGTCAAACAACATAGTCTTGTAAGGTTCAAACTGTCAACAACCCACTCAATCTGGTCAACTATAGGCTTCTCCTTGGTCAATGGCAACCTCAGTATTGGGTTTGGAACAGTGGCAGTAGCTCACTCGTTCAGGACAGTCATCTTCTATGGGTTTTTTTTCTCTCTATATGTGTTCCCTAGAGGCAACATGATTGTCATGTAAAATTCTACTCATTATTTGCTCATGTAAAAACTTAGTCAACTCATTTAGAAGAAGAATTATTCATTATCTAGGGTTTTATTCCTTGAAAGGTTTCCCCATAAAAATATTTGTGCTCTTGCTTCTACTATTGATTAGCTACTATCTACTTTACTACTGCTACAATCTCATATTTACATTTCTTGAAGTTTGCTAAAGTTAAAAAGGACTGTTACTGCTATTAAATTAAATCCATGTTAAAAATTTAATAGCAAGCAGCCCTACCTCTGCATCATATGCAAAAGGTATGGACGTTGTTAGAAGAGCAGAGATAGAAAATGTCAAAGGGTGAGGAGATCTTGATTTTATACATGTGATTGTTGATGACCTTGTTGCAAGGTCTGGAACATGGCCATATTGTCTTACCATTTTTGGCCTGAAAATACCGTGAAAATACTATTTTTATTATGCAAATTCATTGTTGAACAAGGATTTCCATGAAGATTTGGTGTAAAGTGAGGCACATAGTTATGTCATTCTCAAGGCATAAAGAATATGTCAAGGTGTAAAGTGAGGCAAGTCAAAAATTCATTACATGAGGTTCAAACCCATGGAATATTTTAAATAATTTGCATAGATATTTTTTAAATAGTTTAAGTCCATTGCAATGGGCATCAAAGACAAGGGCTTTGAAAGTCAACTGTGGCACCCCATGTATTTTGATCTATAGTTATTCTTGAAGGTGTAGATATCTAGCTAGTTGATGGCATTATTCCTATTGAAATTTGCAAGCAAATACCTTTAAAACTGAGACCTGGCGTGGATGTGGAGAGACTATACCTTTGAAATTGAAACTTGAACTATGTGAGACATCAAAATTTCTGCACATAATAATTTGCACAAGCGACACCATTTTTCATGTCGACCATGTACATAGGTCTTCTTATAATCTCATGTATTGAAGATCATTGAATGGCCAAATAAGGTGGATAGGATTTTGTTTCAAGTTTTTAATATCCCAAGTCAATATTCATATTGAATATCGATAGTATATAGTCAAGACGTCCATTAGTAGCTTGTTGATTAATTTTCATGACCTAATGGATACATAAGCCAACCCCTTCTACTCACATATTGTAGCTCAAGGGACACAAGTTTTGATAGACGTTGGTTTTCCCTTTCTACTTGAAAATAATGAAGGCTTATTGTTAGCTCTTAGGATAAATAAAGCGATAAAAAGTAAATACAAAAGTAGTCTAAAGATAAGAGAAAAGGCGATATAAATAATAAAAGCAATAAAAGTAAAAATAAAAAAGCTACTAATAAAACTAAGCGTTCCCATCATCCCCAACTGTCGAAATAAGGCCTCTGAGTAAAATATCTAGCAGCCTAACTAGGAGAATGTATAAGCATGAGGGGCATTCCCAACATTCTGACCAGCGGTCCCGTCATAATAACAAAACCAAAAAATAGCATTAGCAGTAGCATTATATCAAAGAGAAAGGAGTAGTTTATCTCTTTACTTGTTAGCCTTAGTATCTCCATCATAGCTTCGTTAGGTTCAATCTTCTCCCCTTATAAAAATACATTTATAAAATAAAGGAGATCCAAATACCATAATCATCAATTATAATTTAAGCTTTTAATTCTCATTTACTATTATTCTTAAAAAAATTAAAATATAAATCCCTCATCTTTTCTTGAAACAAAATTTGAATTAGGTTCTGAAAAAATTAAAATATAAATTCTTGTTTAAGAAACTTTCTTTTAGGTAAAAACCAACAAATTTAATAAAACAATAAAAACAATCTATATTTTCTCAAATAATTTTGATTTGAAATTATAAAAAACAAATTCTATATTAATTTAGGATGGATTTATATTGGCATGGAAGAGCTAAAAAGATTGTAATCCCTTGTCTTTTTCTTGAAACAAAATTTCAATTAGATTCTAAAAATAAATAAAATATAAATTCCAAAACTCTCCAAGTTACTACCCTTGCACATCAGCTGATAAAGAATATGGTGTATCAACTGCTTTGGGTAATGGATCTGGGACTAAAGACCCTGGAACTGGATCTATTACTAGGGACTCTGCAACACTGGATGGAGCAACGAGAGGATATGAATCTGTACTTGGAACTGGATCAATCAATTGGTTTAAGGTCCTAAGCTCATGACTGGCTGGCAATGATCACTGGATATCGACTATGCAATGATCCTCTGGCAATGACCTTATGTCTCTGTATGGCAGGCAATTGCTCTATGTGCAGGTGTTGTCGGAACTATGGTTCCGTAGGGGTAAGTGTTGTAGGAACCCTTATCGTAAGTAATGTTATGCGTGCACCTCTCCTTTCCTTTTCAATTCAGTATTCGGATTGTATCGTTGGACCATTCCCATATCAGTGTTATCCTGGTATCGTTGGAACATATGCCCTTACCGTGTTAATAATCCCTTCGTCGCGGTCCCAAGACATGTTGACGAGAGAGCGAGGGTAAAATACACCCGCGTTACCCATCCCTTATCTGCATTCTCACTTTTGTGCATACCATAAATGCTTCCCATACCCTATGCATTCTCCCATCCCCCCAATCTACATTCCCGCATTCCGTTCAATCTGCATTATCCAGTATGCATTCCCACTTTCAGGTACACGTTAACGATTTCCTCCTTGTTGGTGGTTGGTTGTTGATCGCGCTAAATTCCAAAACTTAATAAAATAATAAAAACAATCCATGTTTGCTCAAAAAATTTGATTTGGAATTTATAAAAACAAGTTTTATATGCAGAAGAAATATTAATTTAGCATGAATTTATACTGATATGGAAAAGCTGAAAAGACTCTGTTCATAGTATAGTTTAAAAGCTGAACTTCTCTTCCCATGAATTGCCCTCTCTGTGTGAGGTCAGAGTCACTGCTGCCAAATTCCGATTGCATTGGATTGGTCAAATGCATAGTCTGTACGCCACAAACATGCCAACGGGCAAAGAGAAAAGTTCAATGATAGCAATTCTAGTAATGCAAAGCTCCATTGTTGACATAACAATTAGATTGTTAAAAACCCTCCCATGATAGAGGCCATAAATAATTCCAAATGTCTAAGCACAAAAATTAATTGAGATGGGAATTATGTTGAAAAGATGAACATTGAATCCATTGATTTGTAAAGAAGAAATTCCTTGAGCAGCTGAATATTCCCGTCAGCTGAATGTTCCTGTCGAGGAGGAAGTTGCAGTCAGCCAGTCGGGCAAAGGGTCTCTCGATGAACGGAGATAGCTAAAAGATCGTGAACAAAGATAGCTAACAGAGTAAGTTATCTACTTAAGTGGACCTCGGTGCAAATCATCGATAGATAACTTACTCTTTTCATCAAATTGAAATTTACACATATATAAAGAAATGAAATGGAGTATCTAAAAAATGGTAAATGATCCTTTTATTATAACTTATAGACTTCTTTTCAAATCCCTACGAGAATATGGATGAGGGATGGTCCTAGATCTTACTCAAGTTTATGGAACCATACAAGAAATGAAGAAAATAAATAAGTCTGCAATCTGGAATCTGGACTTGAGAAGATAAATAGAAAATGACATAGTACTGGTTATTCTACATACAGTAAAATCAATCAGTTCCAAATTAAATCAGAACTTCTGATATGATAAGCAAAATAGAAAAGTCGTCTACCTCTTAAGCAAAAAAAAAAACTGTAGTAAAACCTTGTCTTCTTATGTCAATTTAGGGATTATCGGTGCTATCAATGAATGCCAAATCCAATGGAAAATAGCCTATGGAGCACAGATCTTCTTCCTAATCACAAATCTTCTTGTCATTCAAATCTATGTTCAGTGTTAACTAAATAAAACATTCCTCAATTTTCTAACTTTGATATTGTAATAACCCTCAATCTTGTGCTTCTAATTCCTATAGTCGTGCATTATTTCAATTCCAGGATTTAAATTTCCAAATTAATTTCTAAGCATTTAAACCATAGTAACATAATTCGAGTACGAATACAATTACTTAAATCCCAAATTAATTTCTAAGCCTTTAAACCATAGTAACATAATTCAAGTACAAATACAATTACCTAAATCTTCAAGTATTACCAAAATACAAGCAATCTATACTAATTTATAACCAAAATACAAGAAATCTATACTAATTTATACAGAAGAAGGATCTAAATACATTGATCTGATTTCTTAATGCTGTTATTGAAAATGCCAAGCAAGAATTCTAATTTAATCTAAGATCTGATAAGTATGCCCAAAACCCTCACACATACATCATGTCAAAAATATTCACTGGAAAATTGAACTAATATTACTCTACTCCGTAAGACAGTGACACACCACCTAGCAACGCATCATATGGAAACACTTCACTTAATAAAACCCAAATTAACTTCCATATTTAGATTTATATTTCAGAATAATAAAATACTCGCTTCTACAATGCTTTGAGCATATGATTGACAAATTTCACTACAATGGATAATTCCAGGTTCTGTTTATTGGGTTGAGCCAGAGCGTGGAGCATTGCCAATATTAACAACGAAAATCTAAGCTAGGGAATGTGCAAAGAAGGGAATGGAGGCCAAGAAAGGGAGTGAACAGAGTCGTGGCAGGAAAAATAGAATTTAGGGATCACAACAAATCGGGAGAAGAGAGCATAGATCCACGAAAGATGCACTCTATATTAGAGATCGGTGGGGTGGCTGAATTTGGATATGGATCTTGCGGCTGAAGATTGAACGGGGATTAAGGGGAAAATACAACATGGAATTGCAAACTAGAGGAGACCGAGATGTGGAGATGTGCTTCACCAAAATAAGATAGTGGCAACCAAGAAATGAATGGGTTATTCACATCTAAAACCATTTTCCTTATTCTTGGAATTAAAGAAGATGTCGGCAACCATATATCAGTGGATTGTTTACATCTAAAACCATTTTCCTGATTATTGCAATTAAAAAAAAATAGGCATTAACCGGAGGAGAGACTCAAACCTGCAACTCACAACTCTTGGGGGAGGTAATCATGCTTCAGGGAGAGATCAGACTTTTCTCTTATAAAAAAATCCTTGACAATGTTCAGTTTCCTAAATCCAAAACCGGTCTTAGCCCGAAACAGTAACCCTTGAATACTTGCAACTCAGTGCCAAGCACACAGTGCATGGTCAAACACTCCTTCAGAAACGGTTTAACCATGATCCTTGGATTGATAGTAATAATACATCTCTTTCCACAAGAAATAAAATCTCAGGAGATTCTTGAATCATAGAGATTTGGGGTTTTCAAGCGAAAATACCTGTTTAATGATGGTGATCTGGCTGCAGTCCTCGTAGCCGATAAGGCTGCGACTTCTTTCAGATTTAGTTGAAGACAATGGAGATAGTGGCCTTGGTGACTCTGGTCTAGGCCTACTTGTGCTTGTATACTAGTTTTGTGATTCCTAGCATAAAAAAATGGAATATGAGATGTTTGATTTTCCTAAGCCACTCAACAATAGCAAGATGGATCAAAACCCCATCGTGATCCTCTTCTTTCTGGGTATAGGAGTGAATCGTGATCCTCTCTTTTCTAGGTATAGGCAAGAAAATTTGGGGAAAATTTGATAGGCGCAAAGAGTAATTGGTTCAGGCTCTTAGTGGTTATGGTAACTAATCACACTCAATCTTAATCACAAGCTATTGATTTCATTATAACTATTAAACTTCGTAAGCTTAGCTCATTTTCCTAATTAAGCTAATTTATTTTTTACTTACATTGATTAGATTAAGTCATAGTACGTACTATCAAAACTGGTTACACATGTATCAAGCGGTTATAGTATGGGTATTGCTTTACCCTTTACTCTATTCGAACCTGGTATGATTGTGTTATGCTTAAGCTTCTCATATTTTATAAGCTATCGTATTATTAGTTTATTTCCATGTATGTTAGCCCAACTTGGTACAGTGTTACCCATACACTTAATGGAATTGCTTTTATTTCACTCATATTGATCAGTACTAGTACATATGTGTTTCTCATTTTAGCAGCTTACTTGAGACTAAGTACTATTGCACTTGGTTGTATGATATACAATAGAGAAAAAAACCATATATAGTATCCAGTTTTTTTTTTTTAAGATAAGAGATATAAAATATCAAAGAAAATTATAAGAAAGTAACATACAATTATATTAATTAAAAGTATAATTATTAAATATAAATATAAATTTTATTTAAATATTCAAATATAAATATAAAATAGTAGTTAACTATTTTAATGATATTTATATATTTTTTAAATATTTAGTATAAAAAGATAATTTATACATTTAACATAAATATAATGCTATGGGATTCATATATTTTAAAATTAATTGTTACAAAATTTTAAAATGAGATCAAATGAAAAAAAAAATAGACAAGCACAAGGTTAAAAAACACAAAAACATAGACATTAGGTTATACTAAGAAGAAACTTATAATGTGAAGGAGAGTAAATCAAGAAACATATGAGCTAAAATTGTTTTTCTATGACAAGTATCTAGGGAGGAGCTAGCTTATTAATTATTTGTATCAATAATGTAAGTTTCAACACATAGTCCATATTAGATAATGCCTTCTAGAGAGTGTCCTGCATTGACAAGGCCCTAGGTTTAATCTTGTGTGGCGTCAACCTACTCCTAGTAATGGTCACGATTGAAGAAAATGTAGGTTCACTCTTAAAATCTAGGGCCAAAGAACTCATAGTATAAGGAAGGACACTATTAATGTATTTATGAGTAAGTAGGTGCCATACATAAATGACTCTTTTAAGCAAATTGATTGTCCTAAAACCTCTTGATGTAGCACAATATGGAGCTTGTGTGGATTGGTGGCTATCAATTAATGTCTTAACCACTTCCTCCTTGTTCTTAGCCATTTTCATGTTTATTTAGAAGTGGTTAAACCTTGGAGACCACATCATGGAGGTTACTAATGATGTGTGCTAGCCTTGAGTCTATTTTTGGCATGCAATCACACATGTGGATTGCTCTTCCATCTTCAGTGTGGACCAATTCTTCATTAAAGACTTATGTTTGTAAGCATCAACAAATCAACAGCCAAAATAGCATGTCAAGCAAGCCCAAGGTATATTGATTAGTAATGTTCTCAATACTGATTTGGATATTGAAATCTCTAAGGAAAAAGTGCAAGTACCCTTCATTGAACTTATGAAATCCCAGTCCAAAGAGTTTGAATAAGAAAGGTATTAGAGTTGAAAGAGACCAAGGAGATGTCATTTGTGTCAACTTGTGTCAAGGTGTGAACCAATGAGGAGGGAACTGTACTCATTCTTCATTCTATGTTACATTGTTGGTCAATGATCTAGTTTTTGCAACTCATGGGATATTCAAAACTGCCTACCTTATTGGATTAATTAAATAATGTCAACACTTCAGAGATCGTGCCTAAGAACTGCCCTATTTAATTTACTACTACCTACCTTATTATATGTTTGTGCTTGGTTGGGTCGGCACTATGACCACTCATATCTTTCCTACTTTCTTTTACTTATGTGGATCATACTATCTTTTTCCTTAACAAATACCATATTAATTACCTCAATCACATTGAAGGAAGATGCGGGTTTATATAGCCTTTTGACTTCCTTCCTTCATCGGGCATGAAAATATTGGGTTGCTGCATAATTGTATGCTTGATTTAGTAGCCTCAAACAATGTGATCCCCCTATATTTTATGAAGAAGCTTGGCCTGCAAATACCCAGACCTTATCAAAGTATGTGTGCTACGGACTCAAGGAAAATCAAGGTCCATGTATTGATCAAAGACTTACAGGTAAGACTTGATGCATACTTGGATGTTGGCTTTTTTATGGATAGTTGTGTCATTGATGTGCCAGATTCAAAGGGTGTGTTTCTCTCTAGGAAATGGATAGCAAATTTAGGAGCAAGAATTCAATTGGAAAAAGTTATAAACCTGAATACTATGTTCATTGAGATCCGTATGCCCTTAATTGCACATTTTCACAAGATAAATAGTTAATCGCCACAAGGAGAGAATCTTTACCTTCTAAGAGTGACAAACTAGTGAAGAATTCCATAGATACCTCTTCTCACTTATGGTTAGTAGTTCCAAATAACAATTTTCATAACCAGAAATATCTGGTTAAATAGGATATAGTTGAGACCCCACAAGGATAAAAATATAATGATGATAATGAATGTGATGATTGATACAAATACTTGTGACATTTTAAATACCATTGAATGGTCACGAGGTATGATAGGACACAAATCTTTGAGACTTAGCCTATTTATTATACACCAACACACACTTAATATGTATGTTTTACGTTCATTAAATTTGCATTGACATTATGTTGGAGAATACTAAGATGAGGAACATTTTATGCCTTATTGTTTTGGAAAATATCACATTCTTTTGTAAATTACTCAATACCAAATACCATTATCAACCAGTAAAAGTTGAGACATTCCTATGAGTTTTGTGCAAACCCACATGACTCACCAAGGGACATGTATATAATGAGATGAGTTCCAAACAAAAAATGATGGTATGTTAAAGGTTATGGAACCATTATTGGTATTCCATGGCTAGTGCCAATGCCAGTTGGTGCCTAGTTCAAATCATCTTGGGTAAGGTGCACTAATTTACGCCAATGGGTTTATTAGGAATTCCATCAAGGAATGTTGGGAAGCATCACGGATTTCCCTACAAAGTTACCATTGGAAAAAAAACACAAGGATGCATTACAAACAATACTTAGGAAATGCCAATTTTATTTATACCAAACTAAATTAACCACCAAAAACTTGAATGTAGATGTTGAATATCTAAAGTTCTACCTAAAATTTGTTAACATTCATCCAAGGGAACAAAAAATAAAAATACTAATCATATATATTGTTTTCATCTCGATAAAAAAGATATTTTAAACCTAGTTGATGGGACCAAGGGACTAAGAAAGAGAATTAAAAAAATACATTTATATCCCAAAGCTGATCAGAAAGAAATCAAATGGTACTGCTAAATACATGATATGTTATATCCCAGAAGTGGTTTAGACATTTGCAAGCTAAATACCCAAAAAAAAAGAAAAAAAAATGCATCTAACGAAGAATTTCAGTTGAAAAAGTATAGTATATCTGCTTGGTATTGGGTGCTTCTTGCATCAAAGTCATCAACAATTAAGGGTTGTTCTAGTAATGGAAAGATTTATATAAGCATCAACAGGATATGATTTATAAAGGTTGTTTTAAACTATAGACTAAACAACAACCATAATAACATGCATACGAAGCATTATCAAAAACTTTCAATAGGAATGTTGCTTGCAATAATTTTACTTCACACCCCCTAGAAATAGTTATGCACCATTCACTAACATGAATGAACATATTTTTAATGATAAGGTTTGAAGTGATTTGCATCCATTTTCAAGGTGGACAAGTGTTGTGTCAGTCAAGAGAGAAAGGTTTTCCAGGATGAAAGCATTCAGTGCACAACTCAAAACACCTATTGCTTCTAGGGAACCATCAATCAACTTTCTACGTTGCAATTATCTAGTGATTAGCAAACACCCTCAATAACATAGGTATCAAACTAATGTAAGCATGAGATGTGCTCTGAAAAGATATTCCACTATCCAAGTTATTTGAACTTAACTAATTTAAAACACTACAGAAATTGAACCACTTACCCACAACCAAATAGAGAAATCTCTTTCAAGTCACAGCCTAGATAAGTGAGTAGTTCACTAACAAACTCATCGATGACACCTTCTATCCCTACCACTGATAACACTTCCAATTTTTGTATTTTTTTAATGCAGACAGAATCTTATAGGCTTCTGGCTGCTGGCATGAATCCATACTCAATTCCTTAATTACTGGTTCCAAATTGTCACCATTAGGATTCATGTCATGTAATTTTTAAGGTCATTTATATGTCGTTATAGTCATTTCGATGATAATAGGATCATTTAGATGTCATTACAGACATTTAGGTTCCATTAGAATAAATTAGGATCCAAAAGTGCTACCACATGCATAATCATCATTGACATCCACATCGTCATCATCATCATACAATAAATCAACATCATTGTCTTCGTCGTAGTCATCATCAATATAATTGTGATAATAATGAGCAAGGAGCCCTACTACCTCACAACAACGAATGATATAGTATTATACTTATCGTAATGTTTCATCGTCATGTTGTTAGGGCCAATCAGATGTCATTAGGGTCTATCAAATATTGTTGGGGACACTCAAATTCCATTAGATAAATTTAGGTGACATTAAGATAATTTACCCCTCAATTAGGATTAATCAAGATCCAAAAGTGCCATGATTACGATCATTTAGGTGCCACTATGATAAATCAAGATCCAAAAGTACTATCACATGAATCATGATCATTGACATTGACATTAATATATCTGGCATTATGTTCAACATTTTTCGAACACAATTCCTAGCTCTAAACCTAATGCAATTCCTAGCGTGGTTCCTTTTGAAATTTCTGGCATTATTCCAGGTGCTATACCTGGCTCTATACCTGGCGCTATGTTGGATGTTTTCTAGGTGCAATTCTTAGCTCCATACTTCACACTATGTTGGATGTTTTTCCTGCCAAAATTCATGGCGCAATTCCTGTCGCTAACCCTAGATTATATGTGGTGATATGTTATTCAGGACGTTTTTTTTAGGCTATTTTGGGTGTTATATGGGATGTTTTTTTGGATGCTAATTGGGACGTTAATTGAGATTATAATTGGTATGCTAATTGGGACGTTAATTGGAATGCTAATTAACGTCCACAATAGCGCCAACATTTAAAACAGGATGCTAATTGGGACACTAATTAGGATGCTAATTGGGACACTAATTGGGATGCTAATTGGGATGCTAATTAGCATCCAAAATAGCGCCATATTTTAAAAACGGAAGCAAATAACGCCATTAAAAGCGCCATCCTGTGGAAAAGCGTCCACTTTCTCCAAAAAATGATGAAAAATACACTAAAAGTTATAGTGGACGCTAAAAAGGAAGCTAAAAGAGACGCTAATCACAGGGTTTTGTTGTAGTGATTGGACTAGAGAGTCACCATTATCATATCCTTATTCTACGCAAACATAACTAGGCTCCTACAAGGAGAGAAACTTGGTTAATCTATCCCTTTTGGATGAGATCTTGAATATTTGACCTAAAGAGAGAATTTGTATATTGGACCATTAGATAAAGAAACATCGAGTATCAAATCAATCAAATGATTAACCTAGTAGTGTAGAGGCACCCTTCCGAGCAAAGGGAAGATATCTCAGTATTCTTTTACTATCTTGTCCACCTTCTTCTATTGTGTTAAAATACCCCATGCATATGACATGACGGTTGCAATGATATTCCATTTACATTTAAACCAAAACATGAACAAGACAAAGTGTAATTCATACTTTGCATCAACAAAAATATAAGAAGCTTGACACTAACTATGTATATACTTAGTTATATACACTAGTGTATATAACTAGTATATACACTAGCATATATACATAATATACACCAATGTATATACCTATTATATTAAACCTAGTGTACACTGGTGTATGTACACTAGTATACCAGTATAGTATATACACTATTGTATATAGAAAGTACATACACCAATAATGTATACTAGTATAAAAACCAGTGTATATAACTAGTATATACACCACTGTATATACCTATTGTACATACTAGGTATATACATTAGTGTATATACTAGTGTGTTGCGGAGGTAGACAACAAAAATTGAATAAGAATGCACAACCACCTTAGAGACCTAGGTAGAGTCATATACGAGAAAGAACCTTGGAACTGTCGACATCATCTTTGGCACTCCACCGATAACCTTTGTAATCTATCTGAATAATCATGTGTAAGTATTTTGAAGATCGAATTTCAAAATAGTGTTGTCCTATCATCTCATGAATTATTAAACTAATTTGACGAAATGTCCTTGTGTTGTCAACAAGGTCTGTAAGTTTTGAATTCTTAAACAAATTTGCATGAATATCAATAATGTTTTAAGTACACAGAATTAGCATGCCTCCCAATTACGATATGGAATGGCATCCACAATCGTTCAAAAACCTTGCAGAGCCCACGTGCAGGTTGTGGTTGCTCACAAATGAATCATGTGGAAAGAATATCTATCATTTCCCAGTCACCACATCTTATATGGCTCTGCTAGAAAAACTATCCATACTACATTCCTTCTTGGAGTCCAACATAGAATATAAGAGTTTTACAAATAAATGGGGGACAATTGGAAACACTTTATCTAGATGAATCTCAAGGAGCCATGAAATTTTTTTTTCCTTGTAGAGGTTTTGTTTTTCCTTTTAAGTTTATTCCCTAGTATATACACCCGGTATATACACACTGGTGTATACATTGGTATATACACCAATGTATTTACTAGGTATATACCCCGATGTATATAGCTTGGTGTATACGCCGGTGTATATATTGGTATATACACCAGTGTATACACTGGTGTATATACCACTGTAAAATACTAGTGTATATACTTGGCATATACACTGGTGTATATATCGACATATACACCAATGTGTATACCCATACTAAGGTATATACATCAGTGTATATACTAGGGTATATACATAGGTGTATATATATTGGGGTATATACACCAGTGTATATACCTCAGTGTGTATATAACCTAGTATATATACTATGTACACTAGTAATATACACTACACACACTCGTATATATATAAAATGATATATACACTAGTGTCTACACTGGTATATACACTAGTGTATATACCAGTATGTACATTGGTGTATACACTTGTAATATACACTGGTGTATATACCGGTATCTGGTGTATACAGTAGTGTATTTATATACACTAGTGTATATAATATGTCAAGCATCTTATATTTTTGTTAATGGGTGAGTGCACAAAGTTGAGGGATAGTTAATAATTTATAGCTAAAACAAGAATTGAAGTACTTATTCATTTACTTTGATTTACTTTGTTTAGTCTGATATTTAGATACAACTTAAATAATTGAGAGAGGATTATCTTATGTCCATATAATCTAAATATTTTGAAGGTAGATGTATGAAAGTAGAGGTTGAAAATAGTTATCTGGTAGTAACATATGTTTGATAACCATGCTTAAATTAATAATCGAACCCTTAATCTATTGTCTGAAATCATAAATGTTGAATAGACCTACTCTCACAATAATAAGATTAAAAGTATGAAGTATATACTTGCTTTGATCTTTCAAGTATTTTCATTGAAGTGTACAAGTAGATATGTTATGTGAAATTATTTTATGACCTTGACTAACATGTTAAGAGAGAGGTTATGATATGGCCTTATAAGGGTAACATATTTAAACGATTTCTATGGATAAGTTTATGTCATGTGTCTCTTTACGTTTAGGGTTATGGCGTAGAACACTATCAATGACCTCGTAATGTAATCAATGGGACTAAAAATATTGGTTAAGTAGATAAGATAAAAGAAAAAATTTATACCCCAATTTGTCATAATTACATTGAGGAATTTGTGTACGTTACAACAATATTACTGAAATATTTTTTATTGAATGCTTTTAGTAAACATGAGTGAACCGCAATTGTGTCGTCTTTTATTTTAATGGATAAATATGTTATTGGAGTAGAACCCGGGTGGGGAGGATAACACTCCATTCCACATGCACTCAAAACTAGACCCAACATATTTACATATATAGATAAGACTCTTCTATCGAGAATAGATACTAGATAAACTACTCTTGATGTTGGATATGTTGTTGGTTTTTTTGTTGGGACCTCCAATTGGGTGAAGGATGGCAACCATCTCCAGATGTTGCTTTAAACATGTGGGCCCTTCATTAGGCCTACCCTGTTACATATACATTTACTTTATTAAATATACTTTTAACACCAGTAAATTTGGATATTACATATACATATACTTTTAACCCCAATAAATTTAGATATTACATATACCTATACTTTTAAGACCAGTAAATTTGGATATTACTTTTAACACCAGTAAATGTTCTGTTGGGACTTCCAATTGGGTGAAGGATGGCAACCATCTCTAGATGTTTCTTTAAACATGTGGGCCCTTCATTAGGCCTACCCTTTATAAATTTGGATATTAAATTTGAGTAATGAATATATTAACTATATAAAAATATAATGTTTTAAATATAAATTAATATTGCAAATAATATGATTAAAAATAAAAATAAAAATATAATGTTTTAAATATAAATTAATGTGATAACTAACATGATTTGTTTTATTATTATTTTTATAAAAATGTTTATGATATCTTTTGATATATAAAATATTTAATTGAAAAAATATAAATAGAAAAAACTTTTATGTTACTTTCCAAATAATTTAAAATAGAATATAAAAATATAGAATAGAGGATAAAAATAGAGAATATGTAATGATATAGTGTTTTATACCTTAAGTAAGGAAAAAGTAATTACTTAATTAATTTAACATGAAAATGTAAGTCAATTAGTTATGATAATAATTTAATTTAATGTTATAATGTTTATTCAATTTTTTTACTATATCAAATTTTGTAAGTTATTAACATTATGTAAAACATTTGATCTTTAGAGTTGTAAAATGCTTTTTTGTGAAAAAAAAATTGTAAACTTGTTATTTATTAAAAAGAAAGTTATAATTTATAATATATTTTTCTTGAAGTTCTAATACCAATAACTAATTCCTTACTTCCCAACTTTCTTAAGCATCCTCACCTTACTACAAAACAAACCTTATATATTTCATATTCACTTTTGCTAAATAGAAAAAATACCCCTATAAGTGACAACTACAATACAAAATCAACAATAAAGCTTGATGACAAACTAAAACAAATTCATCCCCTAGTAGTATTGTCTAGAGCCACTATCAACCAAGGTCTCATCCATGATATCTTCAAAATATATAATGCCATTCATTTCTCCAATAACCAACTTGAAGAGGTTTCCTACTTGTTGGTTAAACTAACTATAACTTTGAACAGAGGATAGATGATGGAAGTTGCGAAAAATCTCTTTCGTTCAAACACACTAGTGTTGCAAATGGAGAACTTGTAAACAAGAAAGAAAAGATTCCCAATTAATCATTGCACTTGAGTCACCAATCACTTGAAGATGCATAAAACCCATGTTCTTTGCAAACCATAGTAGGCCCCATAATGTCAAAAGTTTGTCGTTTGTATTAGTACGCCTAACACACCCCATTCTTAAAAATATAGAATGATTATTATGTAATTGAATAGCCATACCAACTCCTCGCCAACCTCTATTTTCAGCTCCATCGAAGAAACCAATTTGCATTGAAACATCAAATTGGGGTCTAATTTAAGGAATACCATATTTAAAAGGATATTTTCTCTGACATTCACGAAAGAGACTAATCAAAGATGTATATACTAAGAAAATAGAAGGCACTTGTTCCTCAAATACCAGTTTAGTCCTTGCTTTCCAAGTGTACCAAATGGCTATAAGAGGAATTTCTATATACTTCATTGTTTTCTAGTAAACCAATCATGTAAACATTCATGTAAGCCTAATCCCATCCATTTATCATTTAATTTAATAAAATATAGATTTCCTTCCAAACCTTTGGAAAAAATAACAATTAAGAAAAATATGAAGCATTGATTCTCCTTCCTCGCATAATAAGCAAATACCTAGGACACAAAATCCTCTACTAAGGAGATTATCTGAGGTCCGTAATTTTATTTTAGATGTAGAGTCATAGAAATCACTTTAGCTTGAGTTGGATACACCATTTCCAAAGAATGCAAGACCACCAAGGAGGATAATTTACCATGACCTCTTCTAAGAGGGATTTATAGATCATTTTAGTAGAGATATGACCATTTGCACCCTTCCAATCCCAAACAATAGAATCCTCACCTTTAGTCAGTCTGATACCCTCTTGAGAAATTGAAGAAATATAGAAATTCCATTCAGAGGCCAATGTACCATCCATCCCCAAATATTAAGTTATATACCAATACAATAACTATCTATTCGACCTCTAAGAGTTCATGGCATGAGCAAGATATACAATGTTTAAAGTTTGGATGTGTGCAAGCAAATGGCCAGTGAATATATAATTACTATCAAATCCAACAAAAGGATCACCCCAATGATTTCTTGATAGTTGTTACCAATTCACCGTGAAATAAATTCCCCAAGTTTTGGAAAGGATTTCACCACCCCCCTCCAAAAAAATGGACTCAATAGAAATATTTATAATGGGATTCCTAATATAGTGTACCATCAAAATTCTCTTCAGATATTTGCCCTTCAAAACCTAACTCTAGAAACCCTCACCAAAGAGACCTCTACACATACTTTTGAGGCTTAGAGAATAATTGAACCAATTTAAACGCTTAAGGCCCCAACCTCCCCCTTTATTTTGGCAAGAAATACTTTCCAAACTTCACAAGTGATACTTAAAACTATTAGAATTACCAACCCACAGAAACATTCTTCTTCTTATGCTTTGGATAATAGACCTAGGAAGCTTAAACAAAGGCATCCAATATACAAGAATACTTTCTAACATAGACTTAACCAGAATAAATCTGCCACCAAGTGATAACCATATGAAAGACCAATTGGAAATCATTTTTCCAAAAAATTTAATTAACCAAAACTAGTAATCTTTTTTTTGTAAAAATTTGCTTGTATATGGTACCCAAGGTACTTAGAACCATCCTCCAGCGAATCCATATTATAAGGGAAAATATGAAGAATATGAAAAATAATATCCTGCTCGATATGATTTGATAGAAAAATGTATTTACTGCTCACTTCCATACCCGAAGCATAAGAAAATAGAGAGATAATATTTTGAATAATTTTCCCATTCAAGAATTGATCTAATACCAAATAACAATACATCATCTGCAAAAATAATATGGGTAATAGCTAGACATGAGTAAATTTTAATACCTTTAATCTTTCCATTTAACTATTCTTATGAATAAGTCTTCTCAAACCTTCAATTACCAATAAAAAGGGAAGTGGTGAAAGTAGATAGCCCTATTGCAGTCCTCTGTGACCTTCGAAGAAAGCAATTGGAGATACATTGATTAGAATAACAAAAATAGCAAATTAATGAAATGCATGCCTTAGTCCAATTTGTTATTACTTCCACAGGTAATCCAATCGGAAGGAGAACCAAGCATAAATAAGTTCAATCCTCTTGATTAAAAGCTTTAATTAAAACCATTTTCAAGATAAGTGTTGGAATACTTTTGGATTTAATAGTGGAGACTCTCTTCATCAACCCCTATAGCATCCAAGATATGTCTATTAGATAGGAATCCAAACTGCTCCTTAGATATTTCCTAAGAGAAAATAGGCTTTAGTTTCTTAGCAATAATTTTGGAGATAATCTCATATATCATATTGCATAAGGACATAGGTCTAAACTCATTGAAATACTCCGAATAGTATTTTTTTGGAATAATTATTTATGAAGATAGAGTTCAAAATTCCTAACACAACACCATTCATTCTAGAATCCTCAGTTCCATCCAAGATGTCATGGCCCACCAAATCAAAAAATTAGAGGAATAACTCCACTGTCCACCCATTAGGGCCAAGAATTTTATTCTTAACGTTTTTCTTTAATACGTCCCTAATCCCCTCCAAGTTGATTGCTTCCCCAATTTTATTACCTTCCTCATCATTTAAAAACCTGGGAAAATGCTTAATGACATGTAGTTGAGCATCAATAGAGACAAAATTGCTTTCTCTATACATCTCTTTGAAGTATCTTATGGCTTCATTCTCCAATGAATTTTGGTTTGATATAGTGGCACCTAGATAATTTTTCAATTCCCAAATAGAATTGTTATTCCTTCTTTGATTAGCATAACTATGGAAAACAATTGTATGTTTGTCTCCTTCAGAAATCCAAATGACTCCGCTTTTAAGGCATTAAGTTTCTTCTTCCAGCTTAAGAAACATTGCCTTTTGTGATTCTACTTTAATCCATTTTTATATTTTTCTTAAATCAAACATATCCTCATCTACAACAGTTGACACGGCTTCAATTTCCTCTTCCAATAGAATGAGTTCCTTTCTATTTTTTCTTTCTCTCTTTCTCCCAAGAAGACGCATATTTTTTAACAACTTCAATTTTTGGACCATTCTATACATGTTTGAGACACCATCTTAGATCTCATAGGACAGACAAATATTTTTGACCAAATCAAAAAAATATTCCAATTTTAGCAAGTTGTGATTAAATTTAAAAGGCACAAAAGAAATTGATTTATCAAAGTCCAATTTCAAACAGATAGGTTTATGGTCAGACACGCTAGATGAGATTGACCATGATATGAACCTACCTTATAATTCTTTTAAATTTTCATCCAAAAAGAACCTATCGAGTTGTTTTGCTACTCCAAATCTACCAGATATTCCAATTGACCAGATTGGACTTTTAACACAAGGAACAACATACATGAGGTTTGCAATTGCAAACATCTAATTGAAATATTCAATCAGTGGATCAATGGAAATACTAGAACCCCAAATATCATCTATAGATAGAATCAAATTCGAATCCCCTGCCACTAAAAGAAAACTCATTTAAAATTCTAGATTCCACATCCTTATTCCAGAAAACCTCCCTCTGATTTTATTTTCCTACAGACCACTTGGAGTCAAGATCGCATCCAATGCCCAGGCTTAGTACCAACCAAGTGAAAAAAGTGGGAATTTTAAGTATGTTTTCATGTGCTCTTTTTCATTAAGGTTAGTTTAGTTCTTTTAACGAGACTGTTTTATGTCGTAAGTGATTTTGGATGAGATGAATTTGGGGGCTACAAGACCAAAAGGTTTCCCTCCAAGTGGTTAGGAGTCACTATCATCTGAAAAGGGTGTACATGATTTGGTTCACGGAAATTCTTTTATGGAGACAACACCATTTCTAGGCAATATTGGATCTTCTAAATATTTGTCAAATATTAATAATCAAAATTCTATTGGATTGAGTGTTTTTTCTCCTAAATACTTTGGGAAAATAATAAATCCAAATTTAGAAGTGGTTGACGCTCGCTAGATTTCGAAAAATGAGTTTAAGGCAGGGTTTATTCGAGAGAACATGAGGAAAATTATTTTGACGAGGGAAAACATTCCAAGGTGAAAGTCTTATTCAAGGATAGTGGTAAAAATGTTAGAATAAGGAAACCTTTCACTTCAAACTCTCTTCCCTATTCTCAAAAGAGATATCCCCGGGATCTAGATTCGTCTGAGTTTTCAGGGGCTTCAGTATTGTGATCTATTTCAACTCATAAAGGAAAGAGAAAATTCTCTAGAAATTTTACAAAGGTTAGATGTTTCCAAAAATCTCTTAAAGTTTGGGAAAGCCCAAATGTGTTTTGGGGAAGAATATTACAATGGACAAGGTTTCTGGTATGGTGACAAGAGATATTTTGGGTAGGTTAGAATATATCATAATGGCGCAAGGGGAATTAATTGATTGTGTGAGTATGCATTAGAAACCCTTGATTAAATACGTCCCCAAAGTAATGATTCTTTTAAATGGTTGGATATGTTTTCATTTTTTTACAATGGAAAGTTTATTGTTAATTCTTGATAGAGTGTGGATTATTGGTCAAGGATCCTTGGTCTTTAGTCGTTAGCATACATCTTTTCATCCTTGGAAAGAGAAAGTAATGATTTTCCTTGTTTAGGTGCTTTTGTCAGGTTTTCCTCTTCTTATGTGGTCAAAAAAAAATTATGGAGGTGGGTAACTCTATAGGATGTTTTCTTTTGGTGGAGGAAGAAACCCTCTTGGAAATAGAAAAAGGAATGCCGAGAATATATGTGGAATTGGATTTAGTTGAGGATATGTCTTTGAATGTGGATATTGTTTGGTCATAGCGGATTTGGACGCAGAGGCTCAACTACTAGAAATTCCCTTTTTGTTGCTATCTGTGTCATGAATTGGGACACCTCCAAAATGCATGTGGGCATGGACGCAATCCAAAATTTCTATTAACTTTGGATAAAGGCTCACCTAGTAGTACTTCTCATAATTCATAAGATCTTGAGGCTGAGCCTATTTTTCCCATTCCTTTGGATGCTTCTTCGGCTAGCGAATTGATGGGTAAATTAGCAAATTTCGTCCCTCTAATTTCAAAATTCTTTCCTAGGGATTCAATTTGTGAAATGTTGAGATATTCCCTTATGTCTTTGGAAACATGTCAAGTTGTAAATCCCCCCTCTTTCTCTTCTCCTTCCCATCTCCTTCTCTAGTCATATTTTGATCCTAGACTTGAATCTGGTTGTGGTAATTGATCCTCTTTCTTCAACATCCACTTCTTATAAAAGGGTTTATGATCCTAATTTAAATTTTGGATCATTCAAGAATTGGAACTTCTTTAAGAGTCCTTCTCATAGGTTTGATTCGATATCACATGATTTGTCGAGTAATGATACTTCAAATTTCTCTCATGATATTCAAAGGGTTAACATTGAGAAGCCAGGGGTAGGTTCCATTATAGGGATTGACACTTCCTTAACAATAACCCTATCTCCTTCTCCTATCAAGGACTCCCTTGACAATTCAAAACATGCCAAATCAAATGATTTAGAACCTCATTTTCAGAGTGTTAACCCCTTCCCATGTAAGCTATCGAATAAGGATGTCGTTCTTCCTATTTCTTCAATCAAATGTCATAATGTGACAATTAGAAAAAAGAAAGGTAGGAAGGGAAACTATGTGATTCCTGAGGCTGACATTTCAAACATCAATTGTTCGAAAACTTATGGCAATCCTAATATTTCCTCTCTCTCTCTCTCTCTCTCTCTCTCTCTCTCTCTCTCTCCTATTCTTGGGGCCCTTAGAGCATGTTTTCACCCCTCAAATATTGATCAATGAAGATAGTATCTTTTAATATTATAGGGTTTGGTAGAAAACCCAAAAGAGCTGATCTATAAAGAATTTTTGGGGTTATTCATCAGAATGTTTTCTTGATTCAGAAATCTATGATTACAAACCTGAAAGCTTGTGAATTTTTTCTAAGTCTATGACCTAGTTGGGAATGTTGTGGTATAGAACTAATGGGTTATCTAGTGGGATTCTAGCATCTTGGAACTCAACTAAAGCCAATTTTAAACCTTTCTTCACATGTGCAAGGATTCTTTTAGAAGGGAAGCGTAGAGGCTTAGATAAAGTGATCAAATATTGAACTGTTATTTCCAAACAATGGCATGTTAATATAAAAGTATTAGGACATGACTTTATTAATAAAATAAATGGTTGGTGTTGGTGTTGTTGTTGTTGTTATTCACAATACCACAATTTTTATTTTATTTTAATTGTGCATTTAAAATAATAATATTTGACATCTATTTCTATATCACCCAATGGGTAAGGCATGATTTCAAGCATTTAGTGACCACCCCTAGTAATTAAAGAAATGCAAGAAGCATCTCAGCCGACATGTTAATTGGATTATACATGTATATCAACTACCTAATCATATCCTTACTCTTAAAGGGTGGAATCAAATCCTATAAGAAATGGAATTTGGTATTGCATGTTCCTTTTAATTTTAATACTATTAATTATAAAATTGTTTTTAGATTTTTCTGGTCTTTATAAGGTTTCTCAATAATCAAATATAACTCCTTCTTATTTCTTCTTTGTAAAATCAAAGCATTGTTATGGTTGTTATTCAAATCAAAATAGGATTTTGAAACTCAATTAATTCTCCTTTTGAAAACTATTAGTTCAATCGAGCTTATGGTGAAGACCAATCTAAAATATTTCTAAATGTGAACTTCCTCCAAGTTGTTATCCTCATACCCAAAATTAAGGCACGCATTCAAAGAATTAATTAACCTCTAAGGATTTGAGGTTGTTATCTAGGATCTTAGGGTATCTTTATGAAAAGAGAAATGTCATCGTATGATGGGTGATGGCTATTTTAGTGAAATTAATACTAACAAAACATATTGACAAAATGTTTGGGGCTAGAGAACAACCTTGCTTAACCCCTATATTACAATTAGTTTCTTGAGACCATCCCTCACTATTTCCATGATTGGTGATATACTTTTTTCATGAAATCTTTTCATAGCAGCCCTCAACCCCAAAACAAGATTTAGATATTATCATCTCTTCCTAAGGTTATGTTTATGTAACATGTAAGGAAGTTTTTTCAAGTTAATGAAGAAACATTATTATCTAGAAGCTACATGTACCATTTTTTTAAATAAGACTATTGATGCTTTCGAGTCTAGGGTTCACAAAAATTATGTTTAACAACTAAGTTGGAAAGTGTATGAATATGATAGGTGATCACATATCCATGATTTTCAAGGATTCTTTCTTGATAACCTTTGATGTCTTCTTTTTTTAAATGTTCAACCTCAATCTGAATGAGCTCAACATGTCGCTTAGGGGAAGAGAATCTCAGGAATACCATCTCACAATAACTCGTGCTAAACCTCGTGCTAGACCTAATTTACACGTAATACTTAACCTATTAATTTTTACAACTTAATTATTAAAATTTGTTATTATTTTCAAGTATTAAGGAGCTTTGCTCCTAATTTCACTTGTTGTAATGGTGCTTTTAATTCTAAAATAAATAAATAAAAAATCTTCAAATTGTGAACTTATAAACCATTTTGACAAGGATAAATTTGATGGGAATATATATATATATATATATATATATATATATATATATAACTTTTTATAATTATATCAAATCCTTGTTAATTTTGTTTCTCATACTCTAGATATCACATCATCCATATTAAATTGGAAGATTTACCATTGGTTCGTTTTCAGGATCATCTCATGATCAACTAGTTTGGGGAGTAGATTGCCTACATAAGACACCAATAACTCCAACTTATCTAAACTATATTAATTAAAATATCAACCATTAAACACTAAATAAAAACAACATAAATCCATATTTGTTGTAGTTTTGAACTTCAATCCATGATCAACCCACTAAATCTGAACATAAATCCACAGCTAAGGATTGGTGCTTTCTTTTCCACTAGGAGAAGACTTATCTATGAATTAGGTTATTGCTTGAACTAGGCAATTTTTATGGGATAATATTTATGGTTTTCTATTCATTAAAAAACCGCTCCCTTCTACATTGAAACAATTAAATACATTGTAAAAATTCTAGAAGAATGTATTTCAAAAAATTACCAAGGTAGACTATGTAACTTATGATAACTTATTCATAATGTAATTTGGTCATATACACATACAATGTTTTGGAGAATGCTAGCACTTAATTTTTTTAGCAACAATACGTCGGCCAGTGGTTTTTAGAAGCCCCAATGATTGGAAGTCCTTCCTTAATGGTCTAGAGTCAATCTCCTGGAGGAAATTCAGATGGGTCTATGGACATTTGAATTTAATTCATTAATTTGTTATTGAGTCTATTGGTGAGTGCAGAGAGAGATCTAATAGGATTGTGAATTCCAAAGGGAGATTTGGCATAGCATTTTGCCTTGTAGGTTATGGAGATCATATGATGAGAAGTTAGTGAGGATTAGAGATCCAACTTCCATTAAAATTGAATGCTCTAGTAGGGGGTTGAATTAGTATTTTGTAGCTGGTAGTTCAATAAAGGAGATATAATATCCATTGGATTCGATTTCCCTAGTAGGGGTTCAAATGGTCATAAGTGTTGCGATAGGGTGAAGAGAGTAACTTCACCGGTGATTGTCTGGCAGGAGAGGGGGGTAATACTATTTAGAAACTCCATTATTGTGCTTTCCATGTAGGAGAGGGAATTAGTCCTGAGCAAGTATTATCCTTCCTTGGATGTGTTAGGCCTAACAGAAGAGGTGGATAATCCTGAGCTAGAGACCTAGTATTTGTGCTCGTCTTGCAAGAGATGGGGTATAATCCTCTACAAGAGAGTTAATTGTGGTAAGTGGTTCTCTAGGAGGGGGTATAATCCTACAATGGATACCACATTGGCCATATATTGTATTTTGAGAGAGGGGGTATAATTCCGAGAAAGAAAGTGCATTGATCCCAGTCTTGTCTTTCGATAGAGGGGGATAATCCTAAGAAAGAGGGGTTAGTGATCATGATTTGTATTGAAGGATGAGTGTAATCGCGTGTTCCAAATATTGTCCTTAGAGATCAAGTTAGAATAGACCTTCTCATCTGAATTCCAAGACCTCATATTAGGGGTGAACTGCACAGGAATTGTTTTCTTGACAGTGTTTAAAGCGAGGAGGAAAGTTGTCAGGTTGATGCCAGTTGTTCCCTTATAAAAGATAAGTATTGATGTTATTTTATTTATTTTATATATGTTGTTTTACATGTTCCCACAGAGGCTACTGGATCCCTGTCATTATATGTGTTTGAACTATATATATGTTCATGATGAATGGCTAACTCTATGGTAAATTGGCAACTCACAGAAGAGATAGGTTGATGTATTAAATAAGTGGTTTTTAGCTAGATTGCTTATGGAATTTATGGTTGATAGGAGGAATTGTTTTTGGACAATCCATATGGTCATATATGGTTGTTTTGAATCATATTATCCAAGGGGTTTTGGATGTCATTTAATGAGAATAAATAGGATTTAAAAGTAGTGGTACAAATTTGTTAATTATGGTAGAATACATTGTTGATTTGATGTGCGTTCTAGGAAGCTAGTTTACATCATTTATGAACAATTATGGGAATAATATTTGTACAATCCATGTGGTCATACAGGGATGTTATATATTAGGTCCCACGAGGGGTTTTAGATTGAATACTTTCATGTATTAAATCTTCCATGCTTTAATGTTGTATAAATGTGTTTTAAGGATAGTTATTTTTGTTGAATTTACTAGGATAATGTGTGTTATATATATAATTACAACAAACAGAAAGGCTTAGGGGAAGGACGGTAAAATGGGGAGGACCCGTTTCCCATCTAGATATTTCAAGTGGAAATAAATATTTTAACTTTGGGATTTAGTTGTTAATAGGACACATCTCCTATACAATATATACTTACCAGGGAAGAGGTAAAATGTAACTTAATTCCACCAATGCAATTAGAGGGGGAGATAGGCTAGAGGTTTTAGGATATGTTTGATATTGGACCTCATCATTGGTAGGAAAACCAAATCATGATGTTGAGTTGGGGCTACTGCTTTGGCCTCCCCGAGTGATTAGGACCCTTCACCATACCCCAGTCGCCACCAAATTTATTGGTAGAATTGGATAGGGAACTGAAGATTGCTCTTCCTCTATTGGTTTTGGATATGTCACTAGTTATGCCAGCTTTCGTGCTTCTGAGTAAATGCATATTTTTGTATAATTGTAGCATTTCTTTTGTAGCGATTCCTACGATATACTCAAAATAGTAGAAAGTGAGCAAAAAGAACTTGTTATTTCATAATGAATATGAGGATTTCTCCTTCAGGTCATTTTTGGGGACAACTCCACAGAACAACTCATGTTAAGTGATTCTAAGCCCCTGAAAACTCCCTCCATTGAATTCCCTTTATTTATTATGCTTATCCCTTATGATTCAATATGGCTTAAATGACAATGGACAAAGGAGATAAGAAGGGGGAAAGGGACTCCCTCTTTGCAAACAATATGACCGAGAAATGTACCAAATTGTGTGCATAGGTCACACTTCTTCAAATTCAAGATTTCTCCAAATTTGATCAAAATGATCGAGGATACCATCATCCATTAGACTGGTCTAAGACAATTTATCTCCTTCAAAACCCCATTTCTCACATCTTTCCCATTCCACACTTTACTTTGAAATGCAATACCTACGCTCGTTCATAGCAAGAAACTTGCATATCACTACAATGGATCCTTTGGTCGAGATGGTTTATATCGTATAAAGTATACACTTTCATTATTATGTGCTAAAACGTTAGCCTATAAATATAAAATTACAATACATGTAGTTCAAAAGGAATTAGGTCCATAACTCTTTAATAAAAATTGTAACCCTTGTTACAAAAACCAAAGTAGGGTGTGGGGTTTGTCCTTTACCCACTATGTATATATCTTATTAATAATAAATGAGAAATTGGAAGATACTGTGCAAGGGGGAAAGCACCAAGAAAACACCAATTGGTTGGAGAGATGGTGAAGAGAACAAACAATATGAAAAAAGTGAACAATGAAGAGACGATATAAATTGATACATGGTTCTTCTGAATTTTGAATAGTATTCAATATTTTATGTTTATGGTTATCTAATAGATTACTTAATGAAATTAGATTATATATTCACAAATTTCATGAATTCATAATCTCTTCCCAAACCGAACATGAAAAAAAAACCACTTGTTATTCATTCTTGGCTCTTTAGTTAGCTATAATAGGAGTGCTTAGACATTACATAAATATAATGCTTGTTAAGACATGCTAAATGAAGAAGCGATGAAAGAACGGAGTTGGTTTTCCTAAATAAATGAGTTCCACGTTACCTAAGTAGAAGAGCCTAAAAGTGGCTCGTTTCGTTAAGAGATAAGTTCCATCATCCGACCTTAAAGGGTTCTTATTCACCTAAATATAGTAGCATTTAAAAGGCCGCATTTATTTCATAGGTTAGTTTCATGTTGTTATGTATGCTAGGAATGAGGTTCCTACTACTTTTATGGTCCTATTCCCAATCCTGTATCCAATTCCAAGCGCATATCCTAAATGTCTAGATGCATATTTAGTTCCAAATCCATCCCCAGGGACATATGACCAAGTGGATCCCCACCAATCCTAGTATTCACTAACTATTTCCCCTATCAATAAGCAGGTGTTCTCTTTCAATATGAGATATAAATTAGGTAGCAATAATTACATGCTTTTCTCATGAGAATGCATCATGGATTGTCCTCAAAACATTAAGTGGTAACATTAGGAACACCAACTCATTCACCTTCCCTTGGTTGGGTTAGGCCAACTTGTTCTCTCTATCAATTCGGCTCATTAACAAAATTAGCACTACTTATCCCAGCCTTACTTTCTTTTGACCATGATGGATAAGCATGGGTCTACTCAAAGTGATCTATTAGGGTATTAATAAGCATGAGAATTGGCTTGTATGTTGGAAGTTCCACTCAATAAAATCGATCTTATGGGTATGTATCTTGGACTGGATATGATCTTCCTATGGATTATGTACGTGGTATGGACTGATTTTTAGGGAAGACCATATGGTTGAGTATGGTTGTACCGGATCAAATCCGAGATGAAATTAACTATTATAGATTTTCTATCAATTGTTGTTTAAATTTTTCCTTCCTAGAATGTGTGAAAGATGAATGTTTAGAAGTTTTAAATTATTGGAATGTTAGCCTAACCTTATACAATATTATTCTATTGTGCTTAGATTAGATTCATCCATCCCCTTTGTTAAAGAGATCAGTTACTTGAGCTTTGTTTGTTATTTAGGATTGGGTATGTTACAAGTGGTATCAGAGATTAGGTTACAACCCTACAACTTTTTGGGCCTATCCATGGAATTGTGATGTTGTGTTTATGCAATTTAATTGTGTTGTATATGACATGAAAGAGGTCGATGATGTACTAACAAAGTTTTTTATGACCAACACATCCCATCCCCAGTACTTGCACAACCACAGTATGATTCCTGAACCAAAAACTTAAACCATAAACAAGAATAGAATACTAAAGAGATTAAAGATCACTTTATTGTAAGCTTTAAAATTAATTAATGTTGCATATTACTACTCAATAGATTGATTGGGGGGCACTATGAATTGCATGTATAATGTCTACTAGATTGATTGGTCAATGCATGTTCACTTTGCATTTCCTCTTTTACTAACCAGTAATATGACTAGTCAATGCTTGTACATGGTGCATTGCCTCCTTATTATCCAGTGACTTAATTGGTTGATGCTTGTCCATTGTGCATTGCCTCACCTACTGTATATTGAATTAATTTGTAAATGGTTAAGCATTGTGCATGGCATAATTGCTAATTGGTAATTTCAAGGATTCAACCTACATATTGTGTGTTGATTATGCATATGCATTAGGCATGAATGTGCATGCATAGTGTAATGAGTAAATTCGGGAAAGGAGGGGAAAATCCCTAAATCTCTCTACATATATTGCATTCATATTTTTCTTGAGTATACATTGGATTAATAAATATTGAAATGCTTCTTACGGTACTATTGATTTATGGGTATGTTATTGTATATGAAGAGCTTTGGGATATGCTACCTCCTTTTGTGAATGTTTACCTACAAAGAATGCATCCCCAACCTCACAATTGTTTTGATTAATTCATTGGTTTAATTGTTTTTGTAAATGTATTATAAAATGTATGTTTATAAGATATGGTATGGTTATATGCATTTGAGTGTATGGAGTAATATGATATTATTGTGGGTGGGTGTGTGTGTGTGTGTATACATGTACTGGAATAATATGATATTATAGTGTATACATATACAAATACATGTGTGTGTATACATATACATGTGTGTGTGTGTGTGTGTGTGTGTGTGTGAGAGAGAGAGAGAGAGAGAGATTTTTGGTGTATATTGTACGTATAAGGTTGCATATATGTATTATAGTAACCACACACACATATATGATATCCAAACATATATGTCGTATAGTATTAGGAAGTGTATAATGGTATATGTGTAGTATATGTGTATTATAACATATTTAAATTGATAATGTAAGAATATGAAATCAGAGTAGTGGGTTGTGTATATATGGTATCATATGATATGGGTATATAGGAGTGATATATATATATATATATATGATGTTTGGTATGAGTGTTGTATAACTAAACAATGATCTCATTGAAGAATATTAGAAGATTTTGGTGGTAGGAAGTTCCGTTGCAAAATATGAGTGTGCATTTACTTTGGTTGATAGTATAAGTCACAAGTAAATAATTAGTAATGTACTGAGGAATAGATAGGGTTGTTATTGAAGTATGTATAGTATTGATATTAATGTAGTATGTATATAGGAAAGACGTATGATTGTGTATGCATCAAGTGTTTACATAAGTGGAATATTAGTAGTGTTTGTGTGATGCTATTGGTTGTATATATATATTATTAATATATAGGATATTATGATAATGGTATGGTATTATTTAATGAGTAACTATTCGATGTATATGGTTAGACTAAGTTGTATCTAGTTGCTCTCAATTGTTAGGGTTGATGTAGTTTGATCGATGTATTCTGATTTATGTACTCTGACTGATTAATTTTGATTGATGTAGTATGATTAATGTATTCTGGTTGATGTATTTTGATTGATGCATTTTTATCAATGTTTGCATGATAAGTTGATGCGTGTAGGTTGTCATTGGTTGATATTAGTGTATGATTGATATATGATCAGTATATGATTGATATATGGTTGAGGTATTCTGAATTGATGTATTATGGACCGACCTTTGTGTGACTGATGTATATTGGTTATACTATTTTCTATTAGTTAATATATAATTGATTTTTTAGTGTTCTCTAAATAAGACTTGTGCGTGGTATTGATATGAAAAGTAGTAGGTCTAACTACTACTTGTTATGGCCTTTTGATTTTCTCAGTTAAATTTAAACTGTTGCATGTAAGTTTCCTTGCATGTTACATTAAAGTGCATAAAGTGTTCATGAGAAAGTTTGCAATCTTTGTTGAGAGGTATTTTGATAGGGTCTTGATGACATCTTATGTGTCTTTATTGAAAGATATCTTGGTGACAATTCATGTGTCCTTATTTAAAGGTATCATGGTTGTATCTTGGTGAAAAGTATGTACTAATCCTGTAAATCATTAGAATGTGATTCATGTATCTTGGTTGAAGATATATTTCATGTTGAAAAGTATATGACAAATATAACTATATGATTGATTTGGAATGTGGTTCATGTATCTTGATGAAGAAGTGTCTCATGTATATCTTGTTGAATATATGTATGTATGTATGTACACACACACACATGATGACTGATCACATGAATGATGATTGGAATGTGATTTAGGTGAGCACTAGGAGGGAAGAAGATCATTTACTGCAGCGTCGTCTAGAAGGAGAGGGCGTTAGTCCTAAGCAAGTGACTTAGTTGTGCTCTTCTTGCAGGATACGGGGGTAATCCTAAGCAAGAGAGTTTGTTATTTATATTGGTAAGTGGTTCTTTGGGAGAGAGGGTACAATCATGTTAAGGATACCACATTGTCCATCGTCTATCTTTCAGTAGAGGGTGTACAATCCTGATAAAGAGGGATTAGAGATCACATCTTTGTCTTGTAGAAACATGGTTACCCTTCGATGCACACCCTAAAGAGCAATGGAAGGGGTTTGTATGCTCGAGGAACTACATAGTAGAGAAGAGGTACCATCCTTGTGGTAGAGAAGAGGTACCATCCTTGTGTTGGTGGGGCAGGTCTGTGGGTGACATAGTTGTCTGATTCAAAGCGAGATACATGTGGGGATGAAAGAAATATGGAAGCAAATAAGTACCTTTGTGATCTTTTTTAAGAAAAGCATCTTTGTGACATGAATATCTATGTGATATTTGTTAAGAAAATTATCATTGTGATCCTTGTTAGAAAAGTATATTTGTGATATGAATATCTTTGTGATTTTTATTGGAGATGTATCTATATTTTATGTAACTTTGTATATATTGATTCATTTCATGTATTGTGAAGATGTATTTTATGTATCTTGTTCCTCATACCTAATGGCTAATCATGTGGTTGACTGATTGAAATATTATTTAGGTGGATCTATTTTTTTGAAAGATTGAAGGACTAGTAATGAGACTAGTAATGAGGTTTGAAGACCTTGTGATGGAAAAGTATTGTGCTTTCTCGAGTTGTGTGGCCTAGGTTTCCTGTGATTGAAATGTATCATGCTTTCTTAGGATGTATGGCCTGAGTTTCCTACGATGGAAATGTATTGTGCTTTCTCAAGATGTATGGCCTAAGTTTCTTGTGAGGGAAAGAAGATGATGATTCTACTTGGGAATTGAAATATGACAGGAGGTAAGTATACCCCCCCATCTTCTTTTGAATTTTGAATAAGTATGCATCAAGGAAGATCCATTGTTTTAAGGGGGATGGGATGTAATATCCCAAAGGTAACCCCCAAACATATTTGATTTTTGTTAATTTTTATTATGTGGCACTAGGTGTTAGGAATATGGACATTATTACTATTATATTATTATTATTATAACTACCTATAACTAAATAATGGCTATGTTAGTGCATAGTAATGCACTATGGATCATAAGTTAGAAATAGGCTTTTAAGTTTGGGTTTAAAGGTCTATGTCAGTTATAGAGCCTGAAATCAATTCATGTGTCTTGTTAGAGTCTTGGTGTGGTTATACTTCAAATTTTGGTCCTAAAAGTCATTTTGGTGTTAGTCATATTCTTGGTCCTAGAGAGTCCATGACTAAAATGTTTATAAGAGATAAGATAAGGTCACGCGTGAGTCTTTATCATAAGTCGGGATGTAATCATGTCTTTTTGAATTGCTCAAGGGTCATAATAGATTATGATGACGAAGTAAAGCACACACTGCAAAAATCTAGGAGAATTCGCAATGAAGGTGAAATTGATGACATAATCACTAAAACCTTATTTTTATATCATGATTATATGTTAAAAGGTTGATGTGATTGTTCAAGTAGTTTTTTTAGTGCAATCATGGTTAATGGTTAAGTCTTAAGATTTCATTGCAAATTCTCTTGAAATTTGAAGGGACTGAATTTGTCCTGCCATATTAGTCAAATATGAACTTCATGTTATGATAGTTGTTTGGGGATAATTTTAAGGTTTAGAGGTTAGTTTTGTAAGTGAATCGTGATCTAAGAGTCAATTCAAGATAATGTTGTGAATTTCCCTAAAGCAAGTCTTTTCTTTCAAGTCAGTTTTGGAAACCCTCCAAAACTCATTATTTCTCATTATGCTTTCTTAAGTTGGTAATTTCCCTTTAAAATGACCCATAATTCAAAACCTTGAGCAAAGATTCATTTTATCACTAAGTTTAAAGTTCTCTATGAATTCCTTGTCGATGTGAATCACTTGTTAGCCATGGGTTTACCTTGTCACTGCAAAATTGTTTAGCTACTATGAAACTGCCTTCTTCCTTGCAAATCCTCCTTTTCCCTTTTTCATAGTTCGCTACAAATTGCACAAATCCTTGCAAAAACAAATTTGCTACAAAACCTCTAGTTCGCTGCAAAATTTTCTCTCCGTTGCAAATTGCCTGAATACTGCAAAATTGAGTCTCTATGTTTTCCCTTGTTATTGATAAGACTCTTCAAACCATTCTGCAATTTTCTTCAGACATAGAAAAATCCCATGTTATCATAAATTTTCCATTTTGCAACGTTGCAATTCGTTGCGAAACCTATCTGCTACGAAATCACACAGTCACTACGAAACGTCGTCATCATTGTGAATTCCTAAGCTATTTGATTTTCCTTTGTCGCTCTAAAACCCATCTTCTCCTGTTCTAAAGCTTACTCACTCTTTATCTTCCCTATCGCTGCAAAACTTCCCATGCTGTGAAACCCCTACACATTGTGAAATCAAAAACTCACTGTGAAATCCACATGATGCGTTTTCTTGTAGGTAAAGTCTAATTTTTTCCACGATGGTGAGACAAAAAAAGAAGAAATATAACAAAGGAGGAGAGTTGGTCAAGTATGCGATCCAGGAAGAAGTTGATAGAATCATATCCATCAATGGTTGAGATGTTTCAAAGGACCGGTTGATTAGGGATTTGTCAAAACTTACAAGGAGGGTATATGGAGGTATGAAAACAATTTGCCTTGAATTATGATGGTGTACAGAATAAGGTTGGATCATTGGAATTTTTTGTATCATAGAGAACAATTTCAGTCGCTATAGGAATGCCTAAGGAAGGTGAAAACCAGCATAAGGGCATGGGTGTTGAAGCTACTTTCTGCAATCAATTTCTTAATCCTGAGTTCAAAGATGAAACCTTGTCTCCTGGAGTTCCAAAGGCACACATTCAAGATTAGTTTCACATGTTGTTGTAATCCATTCAAAAATATTTTACCTGTGAGGGGAGATTTACTATGGTTTATTATTATGACATCAGGGTCTTGATGCATTTCACAGGTAAGAAAACAATGAATTTTCCCTTCTATCTTCATAAGAGTCTAGGAAAAATGGCTGATAAAGTTTATGGAAAGAAGAAAAACTTTGAAGATTCACTCTTCCACTTTGGTTTGATAAAGTTGTTGGTATTAGAAGAGTCAAAGAAAAAGAGTTTGGATTGGGAATGTTTGCTGCTATCAGTAGGTTTTAGTGTTGAAGCTATAAGCATCCCTCATGGAAAAAAAAGACCCCTTCCCCTGTTCAGAAATACATTCAAACAAGAGCAATATCATCAAAGGAAAATAAGGGAAAAGGGAAAATATATGCCCAAGATATAGATGAAATCCTTTACAGTACTAAAGAGAAGAATAAAGGAGAAAGGGAACTGGTTTTCACTCCTGAAGAAGAAGAAATCCCTGTACCAAGAAGAACCCTCACCAGATTAGCAAAAAGAAGGACTCTAGTTACTGATGATGTAGAAGGAGTTCCAATGGACAAACAAGTACCATCAAAACACCAGAAACTAGAAGATGACAATGTCAATAGGGTCTTAAGATTGAACTTAAGAAGGCACAGTTGATGATAGTCCAATGAAGGAATAGAACAAAAAGAAATCCATCAGGAACATGCAACTAAGCTAACAAGTGAGATGAGTGAGATTGAGGGTAAGATTAAGAATGCCAAGAAAATTGTCAGAATATGGTTAACCACTAGAAGACAACTCTTCAATATGGAAAGATGGAACACAACCTTGAAATCAGAGAATAGGTCCTTGAAGGAAGAATTGGAGAGGGTGAAAATAAAAGTATCAAAAAGAAATTTGAAGATATTTCCTGAGACAACGGCTTCAAGGTAAAATAATGTCAAACCATCTTAAATTTTGCTTGAGGAAGATAGCTTTCCAATTTTGCCTGAAGAAATTTTGCATGTATAAAGCAAGTTTTAAAGACCTGAAGCCATGAATAAGTGTTGAACTATGTTTGTTTTCAAAAAAGTGTTGACAAATCGGTTTGCATGACCTAAAAATCCAAACCTTTCTCTTTGTGTTTTGAAATATTTTCAAAGAGTTGTAGTTACGATTTCTGGCAATATATGATGATAAAGTTCAGTTAAATTCTTCAAGAATATAGTAGAGAAGATTCAAGATGACTGGTTATTTAATATTGGGGTTAACTTATCAAAAGAGACAAAGAAAGGCCGAAGAAAGACATTTCATAGCATCACTAGTTCACTGCAAATTCTACTAGGAACATTTTTGTAGCATTTCTAATTCGCTGCGAAAATCTATAGGAATTTTCTTTTAGAATAATTAAGCTGACATGGAGATATTACAACCATCACTTACCTTCAAGGAATGTATATCATTCTAATTTTATTAATTATCGAGAAAGGGCATAATGTTGAAGGGTCACTGCAAATTTGATTGATTTTTGTTTTGCACTGTGGTTAAAAGAAGTTGAATGTTGTGAAATCAAAAGGAATGGACCTCTCAGGAGCTGCATGAACATTTGTATGGTCACGACCACCGTTTCCGGAATTAGTTTTGAAGGAATAAGGGCTCAACAAGTATTTTGTAGTGAAATCATATGAGAAACATTTTTCGCAACATTCCCATTTGTTGCGAAATATGCAGTTTTTTTAATTTCTGGAAGTTTCTAGACTACAGTTGGTGATTCCACCTACACACTAGAGCTAGAAAACATGAAGAGAATTAAAATATTCATAAATAACAAGAATATTTTTTTGTAAAAAGTATATTGGCTACTCTAGGATAGAAACACTAATTTGTACGAACTAGAGTGTTTTGGTCAAATATTTTGCAATTGTTTCTTATTTTGAGATATTTTGAAGATTTCGAATCCTCCTAAAACTTATGTAATTTTATGTATATATGTTAGTGAAAAGAATGAGTTAGGGGTTTGTTGGAGTGATTTTGAGAGCAAACCGTTGGTTGTATTTTGAAGCGTAATATTAATTTTCAGACTTAATGGCAATAATTTTTTTCATGGATTCATGTGTTTATGTGCATACAGTATTGTGATCATCTTCTGATTAGTTGTTCATGTACTTTATTCCATTACTTGTTTTTATTCAAGTATTTGATTGAAAGTGAAAGTTTTGGAATTTATTTGAAAAATAAATGCTCTAAAACTAATGCAATCAAATACTCCACCTTTTCATCTAAAATTGAACATGAAATTCATCTCTTAATGGTTATTTATGTTTAGTTGATTGTTATTCTCCCTCTGCTACCCATACTACAATATTGTTTTTCCTATTAGAGCACATTAACTATCTTTCCCTTTGAAAATAGTTTATTTGTCTTCAGCTTGATCATCATTTATTGTTTATCTTTTGACCATATGCCCAATGGTCTTGTTACCTCAACTCAGCCAGCAAAAATATCAAACTTTGTACTCTTTACATTTTTGGTCACTGTCATCTTAAACCATATCAGAAAATCATCTTAAATCCAAGAGAGAGCCCTCTCTAGTTGGAAGGACTAGAATCCGGCCTAAAGTAGGTTTGAAAAGGTTACCTTAGGGATTTTTTGTAATGTCCCCTTTTTTAGAATTTTATCAAAATGGCCAATCCTTCAATTCTTTCACAATTTTCTCAAATTCATCTTCTTACAACTCTAGTTATATGAATTCAATTGATCCAAAAATTCCTCCAATTGCTTTCAAACTTCGTGAGGAAGGTCCTAAGGGGTGATGGGACATATTAGAACATCTATCAGACATATAATCAATTGATATACCCAACCATGGTTTTCAATTTGCAAGGGAATAAGTTTCGGGACAAGACTAGTCAATTTGGGAGGTGGAAATCCCCCTTGGGTCCTGGAACAAATCTCTTCACAACACTGTACAACCTTCACTAATGGTGGGTATGATACTTGGCTCCGTTATCATACATTAATTAAAGTATATTTGAAGCATCATATGTGGTTTGGGGTCGAATAGGTATCCAAGGGAACTCCATGAATTTACTAGTAATTTTGAGGTTCCAACCCCTAATGGTAGATGACTCCAAATAGCTCCAAATGCTCTCGAATTGTACCAGAAGGTGTATGAGTGATACAATAAATTAATTATAATGTTTAGGGATGTATTATGGCCTTCCAATTACTTCTGCAAGTCTATATCAAATTCTGAATAAGATAGATGCTTTAACTAGCAATTTTGGGGCTCAAATCCCCCCTGTGTAATTGTCGAAATGGCTTCCCAAATGTGCAGAAACTCACTCGAATTATCGAATTGAAGTAGGGGATGTGTAGAATACATTATCAAAGACTCATATGTAGAACCAATCGAACTCCCATGGCTGTTATCACTTCTTTCAATCAGATTAAAAAAAACTAGTTTGGACCCTTGGGGAAATGAGACGTATTTTGCTCCAATTGCTATGAAATTCGACCCAATGGCCACAAATTCTCAGTTACTGAACATGAAACCCATAGTAGACATTAATGACAGTTCATTCACTCATAAATCATCAATGGCGCACACATATATTCGATTCCATCAATATTGCAAGAGTTTACAACAAGGTATTGGGGAAATCGCATTGTTTCTTTAATATTGGACAATAATACATGAGATATCTTGGCCTTTCGACCTGAGAGCTTTCTGAACTTGAAATGCAGAGAATTTACATCAGAATACAAAATACTGGAGCAAGAGAATCTCTCTCAAAGAGATGAATAGCTCACCAAGTGCGCCTCACTCCATAAAGTTGAAAAGATGGTGAGAAAACTTGAGATGAATGGAAGAACAAGCTGATATTGAGATGTCCATGAGCTTCTTTTAGCTTGCACCTATAACTTATGACTCCATTGAAGCTCCTTGAAAGACCTGAGTGGCCTCTCCAAATCACCAATTTGAATGGGAATCTTTCACCCTCGAAATTGGCTAAGGCAAGGAACTAGTCATCCACTAGCTCTGTCTTCACAAACCCAAATTCATCAAATGATCAAAAAGCTTCTTCTCATGGATGATCCTTGTATTTTATAAACATTATTGGTCTTCTAAGGTTCCAAATCCATCTATAAACTAAAGCCAAGTCGAATTGGTGTGGTTGCTCATGCTATGCCATGTGGCCTCTCTCTTCACCTTCCCTCTTCTCCCAAATTTGAGTAGGAGCCTCTTGACCTTCTCCAACTCCCAAATTCAACTTCTAAGATGCTTTATTCAAGCCTGACATGTCATTATGTCAGTATGTCAGCCTTCAGATCTGACTTGTTCATAACTGTTATAGAATCCCTATCATTGGTGTCATAAATGCCATAAATGTAAGGGGAATCTAGCCAAGTGTCCATGAAACTCCCATTTGGCTCTTCCTCTCCCATGTAAGTTACAATTCATCCCAAATTTGACCTATGATGTAGGTAGACAAGAATATTAACCTCATAATCCATCCCAAAACATTAGGCTTCCCATAGATTCAAAATTACAAGAGGAGGATGCCATTTAACATGGGAATTCCAGCTTGAGTGGGCCCCATAGTCTCCATGTGTCTCCATTCTCCATAGCCATTTCAATTTTCTCTTGTATTTATTTAATAAGCTACATTATTAAATAGTTATCCTCTTCTAATGTCTAAACATCATTTATTATCCCCCTTGTTCCAAATCTCAAAGCTTCCACCCCCAACCTAGAAAACCACTGATTTTCCTCCTTGGCAAGTATTTGACTTTTAGCATCCATTTGACAACTTTCATGAATATGGAAAATGTGATTTGGCCATTGTGACCCAGTGCAAAATCTGGGACATTACAAATCCTCCCTTCCCATTATTGTTTGTTCTCAAGCAATTTCAAACATGGTTGTTGAAGAACCTGCTTTCTGTATGATTCTTTGAAGTTGCCACTAAGCTGCCCACTTTGAGTCTTTGAGATTCCATGAAGATTTTAGAGAGGAACCACCATGCTTCCTACTGCACTACTCTGATTAACATCACCTTATTAAATGGGTAATCCATCTCCCATATTGCTTGTTTCCCGAAGAATTTGGAATCAATGGGACTAAAAACTATCCTAGGGTCCTATTTCTTGCATTGCGCTCCAACAATTAAGAGTGCTCTCCAACTCATACCATTAGGAAAGAGAATTCCTGGATCCCATTTTCTTGTATGCATTCTTCCAAACATCATGAGTACATAATATATATCATTAAAGTACATAACAACATAATAAAAAGATGCATCAAGGAGGTGCTTCATCAAAAATCACGAAAGTGCTTATACCTCCAAGTGAGTAGACTACCATTTTCCAAGTGCATACATGCTTCAAGTGACCAATCAAATCTGATCCAATGACATAGGTGAGGATCCCATGTCATATAATGACGCTCCCAAAGAATGTAAGATGCATCAAAATAATAATCAGCCATTTGTTCTTTCATCCAAGAAGTGAATGAAGAACCTCCGCCAAAATATGAACCAAATAAAGAGCAAATAAAACATGAAGACTTCAAGTGGCCCAAAGAAGTCTCATCAATACACCCATGAATATGTATATCATCATGAAATAACAAAGGATGTTGCTACCAATAATAATGTTCCTCAATCATATCCCTTCACCCAAGTGTCGAATGAAGTTCCTCCAACATCAAATGAACCAAGTGTTGAGCAAGAAAAACCATGAGTCTTCAAGTGACTCAAATGCATATCATATGTGCATCCATGTAGATGTGCATCATCATAAAGTAACAAAGGATGCTGCTACAAATGTGAATAAGAGTGTTCTCCAACCATGTCATCATAAAAAGTAAATATAGGAGTTCCATACTCCTCATGTGGCACCATCAAAAAGAACCCTTTCACCCATACTTCATTGAGACTAATGTTGCAAAACATGGAATTGTAGGATGTAGGAGAATGAACTAACTCACCAAAATGATCAGAAAGTGCAGAAATTTAATCATGGTAAGGATCCATATGGGTAGTATCATGCAGCTCCTTCAAGAGTGTGAAACATTTGTCATAGATTGGTTCCAATGTAGATGAATCATGCTCTTATTTAAAAATTGCATAACCTTCATCAAGAGACAATTCAAGTTCCTCTTCCACAACATCAAGTGTTTGGATCTCTTCAAGTTCATCTTCAAACATATCAAGTACATTCAAATTTCCAAATATATCATGATCCACCATGTCATGAGAATACTCCAAACAATCTACCGTTTGACAATCTGAAACATAGGAGGAAAAACAAGTGTCTTGCAACTTTTCAAGAAGTTGCTCATTTAGAATTGTGAGCTTATGAATAACTTCAGTATTCTTCAAGTAGGATTCATGTAACCATTCACTAAGCTCAATGGCATTTTTTCTTTCAAAAAACAAAGACATGAAATTACCTTTGATGTTGCACATTGCTCTTTGAATCTTCTCCATGTCTTTAAGGAAGGATGGCTCCTCCAAGGGAGTAGCTCTCCAACAAGAATTTGATACCAATGCTTGAGTGTCATGGAGTATGCTAAGGGCCTCTTGGATCTTCTTTTCATTCATCTTTAAGGAACCTTCAAGAAAATGAGGCTCTTGCAAATGAACCTCCTCATCTTCTTCCTTCTTGCTTGGACCAACTTCATGAAGCTCAAGTGGTGATGGGGAAATTGATCTTGTTTCTTCTTCAACTGCTACAAGGTCTTCTTTTTCATGTTTAATGGAATTTTGGCTTGCAGCAACACTTTCAAAAGTGATCTCTATGTCACCAACATAGAAGTGTGAGCACCCATCATTAGGTACTCCTTCATAGTTCAAACATCTATCCGTAGATGTCCTTCAGTCCATGTCCATAGTAGAATTTGTTTTAGAATGATATTCAATAGTTTCAAGGTACTCTTCTTCCTTCTAATGTGATGTTTCCTCATCTTTTTCAAAGTCATTTGGGAGTGACTTTCGATCCTCTTTATGTAATGCATTTTCTTCTTCACCACCCACAAAAATTTGTAGCTCCTTGGTCTCCTCCCTACTTGTGCATTGATGATTATTCCTTAATGAGTTCTTATTTGAATTATTTTTCATAACTTCTTTCAACCAATCATTAAGGTCTTCAAAATAAATGGTCTCATGTGTCTCTTTATGATGGAAACTTCTACTACCCATAAATTGGCTAGCCATCAATTCGAATGCTTACTTAACCTGCCTAGTCTCATCATCACCACATGACTTAATGACTTTATTCAATTCATCTATACTATCTATAATTTCAATAGGTGTCAATACCATGCTCTGATACCACTATAATGTCCCCTTTTTGGAAATTTTATCAAAATGGCCAATTCTTCAATTCTTTCACAATGTACTCAAATTCATCTTCTTACAACTCTAGTTATATGGATTCAATTGATCCAAAATTCCTCCAATTGCTTTCAAACTTGGTGAGGAAGGTCCTGAGGGATGATGGGACATATTAGAACATCTATCAGACATATAATCAACTGATATACCCAACCATGGTCTGCAATTTTCAAGGGAATAAGTTTCGGGACAAGACTAGTCAATTTGGGAAGTGGAAATCCCCCTTGGGTCCTAGAACAAATCTCTTCACAACAATGTACAACCTTCACTATTGGTGGGTATGATACTTGGTTCTGTTATCAGACATTAATTAAAGTATACATCATATGTGGTTTTGGGGTCGAATAGGTGTCCAAGGGAATTCCATCAATTTACTAGTAATTTTGAGGTTCCAACCCCAAATGGTAGATGACTCCAAATAGCTCCGAATGCTCTCGAATTGTACCAGAAGGTGTATGAGTGATACAATAACTTAATTATAATGTTCAGGGATGTATTATGGCCTTCTAATTACTTATGAAAGTCTATATCAAATTCTGAATAAGATAGATGCTTTAACTAGCAATTTTGGGGCTCAAATCCCCCTCGGGTAATTACCGGAATGGCTTCCCAAATGTGCAAAAACTCACTCGAATTCTCAAATTGAAGAAGGGGATGTGTAGAAGACATTATCAGATACTCATATGCAGAACCAATCGAACTCTCATGGCTGTTATCACTTCTTTCAATCAGATATAAAAAAACTAGTTTGGACCCTTGGGGAAATAAGATGTATTTTGCCCCAATTGCTATGAAATTCGACCCAATGGCCACAAATTCTCAGTTACTGAACATGAAACCCATAGTATACATTAATGACAGTTCATTCACTCATAAATCATCAATGGTGCACACATATATTCGATTCCATCAAGATTGCAAGAGTTTACAACAAGGTATTGGGGAAATGGCATTGTTTCTTCAATATTAGACAATAATACATGAGATATCTTGGCCTTTCGACCTGAGAGCTTTCTGAACTTGAAATGCAAAGCATTTACATCAGAATACAAAATATTGGAGCAAGAGAAGCTCCCTCAAAGAGATGAATAGCTCACCAAGTACGCCTCACTCCATAGAGTTGAAAGATGGTGAGAAAACTTGAGATGAATATAAGAACAAGCTGATATTGAGATGTCCATGAGCTTCCTGAAGCTTGCACCTGTAACTTATGACTCCATTGAAGCTCATTGAAATACCTGAGTGGCCTCTTCAAATCACCAATTAAGATGGGAATCTTTCACCCTCGAAATTGGCTAAGGCAAGGAACTAGTCATCCACTAGCTCTCTATTCACAAACCCAAATTCATCAAATGATCAAAAAGCTTATTCTCATGGTTGATCCCTGTATTTTATAAACATTATTGGTCTTCTAAGGTTCCAAATCCATCCATAAACCAAAGCCAAGTCGAATTGGTGTGGCTGCTCATGCTATGCCATGTGGCCTCTCTCTTCACCTTCCCTCTTCTCCCAAATTTGAGCAGGAGCCTCTTGGCCTTATCCAACTCCCAAATTCGACCTCTAAGATGCTCTATTCAGGCCCGACATGTCATTATGTCAGTATGTCAGCCCTCAGATCTGACTTGTGTCATAACTGTCATAGAATCTCCATCATTAGTGTCATAAATGTAAGGGAAATCTAGCCAAGTGTCCATGAAACTCCCATTTGGCTCTTCCTCTCCCATGTAAGTTACAATTCATCCCAAATTCGACCTATGAAGTATATGGACAAGTATATTAACCTCATAATCCATCCCAAAACATTAGGCTTCCCATAGATTCGAAATTACAAGAGGAGGATGCCATTTAACATAGAAATTCTAGCTTGAGTGGGCCCCATAGTCTCCGTGTGTCTCCATTCTCCATAGCCATTTCAATTTTCTCTTGTATTTATTTAATAAGATACATTATTAATATTTATCCTCTTCTAATGTCTAAACATCATTTATTATCCCCCTTATTCCAAATCTCAAAGCTTCCACCCCCAACCTAGGAAACTAGTGATTTTCCTCCTTGGCAATTATTTGACTTTTAGCATCCATTTGACAACTTTCATGAATATGGAAAATGTGATTTGGCCATTGTGACCCAATGCAAAATTTGGGACATTACATTTTTCTGATACATCCCATAGAAATACTAAGTGATAACATATTGGCACCATTGTTGAGGAAACAAGGGCATCATCTTTCCCGAGAAGAATCACTTATTTGCAGTGTTTAGATATGAATCATGAAGGTAGGAAGAGGTTTAGACAGTATTGGATGTACTTTTTACCCTAGTTCATTGAAAGGATAATCTTTAAGAGAAATTATGGCTTCTAAGAAATTTCATACAAGAAGGAATCCTGCTCTAAATCCCGTTGAAGGAGTTCCATATCCAGAGAAGCTTTTAAGGAAGTCTGGTAAAAAATTTGAATCAAGTGGCTTAGTTCAACCAAGTACTCCTTTAATTGAAAGATCAATATATTTTCCTACTGAAAAACATGAAACTATAGAATACATTTCATTTGATGAAAATTTTGAGCTGTCCCTGTTTAGAAATAAGTCAAAAATTGGTCTAAGCCATATTGTGTTTGATAGTGAGAGGTTCAAAACTTACAGTTCTCCCTCTGGAAAATTACCAAAAGAAGAAGATCCAATATTCTTTGAAAAAGAAAAGCAAGTTTTTTGGGATTCCTTGTCTAATAGGCTCAAAGAACAATTAAGACATATTGAAGCCATTAGAAGTTCAAACCCTTTACATTTTCTTAAACAAAGGAACCTTGATCAAATCTTGTCTGGTCTAAAAACACATTTTCCCTCTTCATTTGAAACAAAGACATATATACCTACTTCTTCTAGTACTTCATCAATCCCAGGCCAAAACCCTCCTAAAGTCATGGCAGCAAGATATGCTCCTCTTGTCCTCCCTGTCCAATTTCATGACATGCCCCAGAATTATACTCAAAGAATAAAATAGTATGGTGCAGATGAAAACATCATTGCTCAACAACATTTAGATTGGTTCAATGATTTTATAGATCTTGAGGAGGTTGATGATGTTGATGTTAAGGTGAGATTGTTTGCCAAAAAAAATTGCGGAGAATTTAAAAAGTGGTTAAGGAGTGACTCTTGGATTCCAAATCCCAAGGTGTGCCTTGGAATCCTAATGATTGTTCATGTTTTCTCTCGTAAATACGAATAGTATCCTAACCCTAAAGATTAGGTTTCCAACAATCCCCCCTTAATTCGAAGGGGTGTATATGAGTCCAAGAACAGAGCTGAAATCTAGAGAAGCAAATGGTTGAAGAACCTCTCTAAATCAAAGGCTAGCAAAAGCTGAAGTCTTCTACTAAATGGGTGGTTTAAGGCTGACCACAACCTCTAGAACTTGGAGATAACGTCAATTCTGGCTCAGTGGTTATTTGAACTTGGCTTTGACTCAGGTTCTTGCTTAGCGGTTCCTGAAACATTCCGAAGGATAGCAAATTTTGTAATTCTTCTACTAAATGGTGGTTCAATGATGACCACAAACTCTGGAACTTGGCTCCAAAGCTCAAAGTTTTTTGAAACATTCTAAGAGGCTAGTAGAATCTTATGTAGTCTACTAAATGGGTGGTTTTAAGATGACCACAAACCAAACGGAGCTCAGTGGAACATGGCTCTGACTCTAATTCAGTGTTGCAACTCTGAATCTAGCTAGGTGGCTTCGGCTCGAGGCTCTAGCAATTGGCACAAAGTTCTAGCTATCTTGAACTAGTTCAACCTTGCTTGTTTCGGCTCGCTTGCTTTTTACCATCAATCATTCCTCGTGTCAGAAACAAGATGAGGAGAAGAAGATCTCTCAACTACAAGATGTGTCATTACTCGAGAATGAATTCTTTGGTATGACATAAATCTTCTTGGTCGTTGATGACCATTGCCAAGAAGCAATCCACCCATAATGCTCTCTTGCAGGTTTCTTCAAATTGAAGCATCTGCCTAAAGAATGGGTATGCTTTCCACAATGCTTACAAGGGTGAAGATCAAAACATTGATCTTTCATGCCGCCAACTCGATCACAATGTTTGCATTTTGATCTCTAAACTAGAGCAAATGAATATGAACTTTCTTTTAAGAACACAACACTCTAAAACTGGATTGACTTGGAGAAATTAGGAATGTAAACGATCACTTGTTGTACCCAAGACTAGTTATGTGCTTGTTGTGGGTGATTTCTTCCCATGGTCTGATGATGGGCTTGGAAAGAACCAGAATAACCTCTGATATGATAAATTCATCTTCATTTTCTTTTGCTTCTGAAGTGGGACCAATGACTTGCTTATGTGGTTCTTAAGTGGTGTCATTATGTGTAGGCTCCTGAAAGGAATCATAAAGACAATTGTTATGAACAAGAACAATTTCAGAATGTGTTTGTTCTTGTTGGAGTTGTAACTCAAGTTGTAGAAAATCAAGTGTAGCTTGTGATTCTTTTACACAATTTTGAATATATATGAGAGTTTCCTTGTGGATCCTGACAATGTTGTCAACAAAAGAGAGAAGTAGAGAGTTCAGTAACTCTATCAAGACATTGATTCATGCCATTGATAAACTTTGACTGAAGACTCACTCAAATAAAGAAGGGATTCTTGCAATTCCACCCTTTTACAAAAAGACTCAACCATCAAAACTCCAACTCATAACAAGATAGGGTGTTGGACTCGGCCGATAATGCACCTAAATACAACTCAATTTCAATATGGGACTTACAAGGGAACAATTGCAGGTATCAAAAATACAATAAAACTTACAAAGATGACTTCTTGCAAGTTATAATATGCTTTACCTAAGTGATGATGATCTAATGTGGTGTTCAGACCACTGAAACAAGAAGCATTTGAACACAAATTTCCATTGCCAGCTGCTCCTCACAATCTTCAAGATCTAAGACAACCTCACAATGCAGTCCTTTTATTGAAGGAATCAATCGTCAAAACTGTATTCACTGTATCTAAAGGGTATCTTATTTGGAAATCGAGGAGTTATTCAACAAGCTTACAAGACAGTCGTTGCATCACAGTATCAATTTATGCAATACAATTTGTTATCCATTAATTTTGCACTTAGTGGATTTTTCGGTGAGCCACCAGAGTATTGAACAAGTACACTTGTTCAAGGTCAGAGTTCAGAGGTCCGCCGGCCTTTTTCTAGGAGTTTGTTCGGATTTTTTTTTTAAATACATGTTCATACCTCCTTGGGGAAATTGTAAAAAATGTCCTAGCATTTAAATTTTTATAAAAGGCTCGGCTTCCCAGACTTAAGCATCAAGCCGACTAGACAAGAATGTTTTTTCCCTTGGTTATTATTGGTTGTTGAACAAACGACTAATAATTTCCAAGTTTTTTGCTCGCACCTCCAAAGCCGGGGTAGTTGTCTTGGTGTTTCGGCCTTAGGAGGTTATAAGAGCCTTCGTGTCAATGTTTTTCAACATGCTAGGCATTCTGATTGAATCGTATGAACATGTACTAGGTCCCCTAGAGTTTCGTTTAATTCTGGTTAAAAAAAAAAAAAAATTTTTTTTAAAAAAAATTTTTTTTAAAAAAAATTTTTTTTTTTTTTTATTTTTTTGTAAAAAAAAAAAAAAATCATTTTTTAAACCATTTTTTTAATGGTTTAATTGGAAAATTTCAAAATGTAAAAAAAGAATGATCCGAAGTCCGTTTTTGGCGTGGTTGGGTTCATTTTCAAGCCCGAAGCAACATCTTTACCCCAAGGGCTACTCTCACTATGTTTTGACTGGCTGAAGCATCCCAAAAGTCATCATTCGGATAGCAGAGCGTCAAAGTGGCATTTTAATGCTAAATTTGGACATAATGTACTAAGTCCAAATATATAAAAAAGTCAAATTTGAATATTTTAGCGATAAAGGATGACATGGCATGTGGGCCATAGGTAATACGACCCCCTTCAAGTTACATGGCACATAAACTTTGGGTTATAAAGAAGCTACGAATTAATCAAAAAGGAGGGATGACGTGAGGGTAAGTGAAGTCTCATACTAGCGTGGAGTATGAAGTTATGAGTGGGATTGGGACGGACCCACCACTTAATAAACTATAAAATAAACCATTGTTTATAAATTGTAATTTCAATGCATGTGAATGGCTGCGAATTAATAAGCATAGAGAATGACATGAGGATCGACTTACGCTTATGTGGAAAGTTTGGTGGAATCGTGGCTTGCCAAGGTGGGCGACTTCCTTGATTTATGGCCACCACAAATCACGGCTCCCTTCAATCTAAATGTTTAGCAAATCACGGCAACAGGTTTAATCTCCACTCAAGGTTTACGCCTCCACTATATCCTCACGTCTTCTTGAGATGGAGGGTGCTCATTCGATAGTGAAGCTTCCTATGATGGGAGTGGGGTGAAGCTTCCTATGATGGGAGTGGGGGCGCCTTGCCTAGGTGGAGGCCACCTCCCCACTCACGCCTACCTCAAGCTTGCAGTTCAACCCCAATCATGGAATCAAGGGAATTCACTATAGTTTGGCTCCTTGCATGCCGAGTCTGTTTTAGGTTTTAGGTTGTGTTGTTTTGTATATAGAGAGGAGCTTTGCTCTCTCTTATGATGGAGAATTGGGCATAGAAGCTCTGCTACAATTGTAATCAATCTTTCATTGAATAAAGCTTTTCGACTTTGGAGGTCTATGTGATTGTTTCTTCATTGGTGGATGTGTCTATTATGAGGTGATATCTTTCCTTGTTTTCAAATTGTTTCTCATGTGTTGGATCAAATAACTAGTTTTAGAAGTCTATTGTTAGAACATAAGATTTTCCATTTGCAGTTGTCAAATTGGATTATTATGCAAAGCTTGTTGTAATCTAGATGAATACAAGTACTCAGTTATATGAAGTATTGATCTTGATTTAATATTCATAGCATACTAGTTATTTCATTTGATTTCACTAGGATTCAAGTTGATTGTCTTTCAAATCTTGCCATTTGGAAAAGGGTGTGAGTTCAGTTGCATCGATCTCATCTCCATCATCATAGAACCTTCTAACATTGTTGTCTTTCAGGATCTACAGAGTTGGGCTTGTTCCAAGAAGAAAAACACAAGGAGATCTTCCTCCAAAGTTCCATCTTCAATTTGAATCTATCATTCTTTCTGGTTACTTGGTTACTATTTTGAGTAGTGGATCTTCAAGTTTATCATTCCCACACTCTTATATGTCTTCTTATAAGTAAGTTTTGCCTTGAGAAAGTAGCTTGGGATTTGATCCCAAGTGCCAAATAATTTTGTGGCTACTTCTTTTTTCCCACTAACATCCTTGCGAACAACCAGCTAGCTGAAAAGTTTTCGGGACTAGTGTTCTAGTGGTCTCCTTGTTCCAAGGTTTGACCCCACCTTGTTTGTTTTGTGTTTTGACTTTTTGCTTATTCCTCTTGTTCTTCTCCTTGGCTCTTCTATTTTGCCTCTTTCGCTCTTCTTTCTTTTTACCCCTTTTCCTTCAATTTTTGCAGCCAACTGTCTTCTTGTTGGCTGCCCTGTTTGTCCTTCTTGTTTGCAGCCATCCTTTCTTTTGTTTGGCTGTCATATTCCTCATTATTTTACAGCCAACTTTCCTCTTGGTTGGCTGCCCTCTTTCACCTCAATTTTCAGTCCTTTAAGGCACTTTTTCAACCACTTTTTTTGTCTTTTTCGAGTATTTTTTCTTCCTCTTTTTGCAGCCATCTTTCTTCATACTTGGCTGCCCCGTTTTCTCTTTTTTGCAGCCATTAACTTCTTTGTTGGCTGCCCTGATTCTTTATCTTTTTCAGCCTTCTTTTTACCCTTTTTGCATGTACCTTTTTCTAGTTTTTTTTACTTCAAAAAGACAAAAAATTGCAATTTCATACTTAGATCTTAGTTGCATCTAGTTTTCTTTTCATTTTGATTTGACTGATGCTAATGGGTTATTGAGTTTATCATTGTGATAGGTATTTGGGAAACTCAATAAATCTTGAAGCGAGAAGAAGAGAAAAATGTCTAAACCAAGAAGAACACCAAAAAACCAAAAGGATGATCCAAATCAAGAAATCATTAATCATTATCCTTTGCAATAGCTCTTAAGAGCTTGTTTCAAGTATTTTTAAAGTTTATTTATCTCAAAGTCCTTCGAAGGGTTTTAATCCCAAAGGCATTTGTACTCGCATAATAAAGTTTGAAAGTGGGGTTTTTAATCCCCCACATCCACTTCCCCCATTTGGGGAAGCCTTGTAGTCTTCTTTGCTTGGTTGAGTTGTTAGTTAGTTTCATTTTTTGTCTTAGATCACTAATTGCTAGAATAGTTCATTTTTAGCATCTTTAGTTGCTAGTTGTTTACTATTTTATCAAAAGGTTTCATTTTTCAAATAATACAATTGCTTAAGTTAGAAATCTCTTGAATCTCACCAATGGTGGATCAAGAGTGCTCTCTGTCAGAGGGTTGTTTCTATTTCAATTTTTACTTACCCCCATGCTCTCCCAAATACGGTGTCTGACCTGAAAGAGATTCTTGAGTAGATTAGACTTTATTTCCAGTACAGTTATTTAATTCCGTGCATAATAAGCCTCTTGAACATTGTCATAAGACGGAGTCAAGAGCGCTCTTTGTCGGAGAGTTCCTTTTTTGCGCTCTTTAATAAAAAATTCAACCTCACAACCCCTATTTTTAAATTTATTTCATTGCTTTCTACCACCAAGTATGCTCTGCCTTCCCTAAGGGGTTGGATTACTCAGAACGATGACTGGATTTGTTAATCTTACAAGTGATAACCATAATAAAATCTTCACCCCTATAAACCAAAGAACCGGTGTTGTTTCGAGAAATACTCGGGTAGTGGGGAAATTCCTACTGGTGGCGCCAAAAATCACCGTTGTCATAGAGTTCTAGCTTCCTGGTTAAATTCCTTGGACACCTAGCCTAGAATACTGGACGGTCCGTCAGGTCACCAAGGGAAGCCACTGAAGGTATACTTTTTCTGGTTGGACTCATACCTTGCTTTCTTAGCCTTAATAATCAAGATCACTAAAACTCATAAAATCAACCAAGATAATTCTCGCCAACATTATTCTAAGACTTGTATCTTCGGCATCCCCAAGCACTTTGTATATTTGACTCCATTTGGCACTGGTTTTTTTTTAACTTTTATGCATCACCATTAATCTGGCCCATTTGTCCATTGGAATCTGTCTAAGTTATTTATCTGTGGATGCTATCTTATGTCATAAGTCTTCATTGTATTGTCTATCTCTAAATCTTGTGTCTTGTGATCGCAACATGGATTGTTTTTTATCTCACTTTTATAAACTGTGATCTCATTATAAAACTCCTAAAAAAACACTCGTCTACATCCACAACACCTAAAAACACTTAAAACACAAGAGTCATAGAAAACTCTTTGTTAGAGACAACCCCCTTGGCTTCGTTAGGAGTTAGCCTAAACGAAGGAGCTGGGATTCAGGTGACAGTACCTGGCTCATTGCTTGCCCCCAAGGCCACACCTCTCCCACTTGTAGCGAGGAGACAGCTTTTGAAAGATTTCTGCTGCTGGTGTGCATCTCGGCGGACAACACAGTCCTCTTCAACAAAATCAGAAGAACTATTTCACACACAATCTTCACAAATTTGAAAATGACCCACTCGTCTGTGGTCACACAATGGACGCATTTGAAGTGTGGTTAAAATTCTAGCTACAATGGTGACCTTTGATGATGGTAACCAGCTAGGATTCTTCACCAATCCTTGATGTGAATTGCAGCCAAGCTAATGAAAAGAAATATAAGGGCTACCAAGTTCTCTTGCTCTTTCCTTCACGGATTCTGAGTCTTCACCGGCACGTAGGTTCTTCACACAAATGGAAGCTCATGCTCAAAGTAGACACGTACACTGATCACAGGATCGAGTGGAGGCTCTTGAGGAATGTTCATCAATGTGGTAGAAATGTGTTAAAGGCTCTTGTAGAGAAGGCGAGATAGGAAAATGAATGTTTGAATAGAGTGCAGTGGTGCCACCAACTGAGCACTCTACATCCTAAATGAATCCAACGACCACCAAGCTTACGGCCACCTATCTCCAGGGAGATGCAGTCCTCTGCGATTGTCTCAGCTCCAGGCAGACAGCGATGAAACATAACTCCAACGCAGCAATAGTCCAATGCTTCAATATCTTTAATGCTTCAACGTACTAGTTCTTCAGAATGATTGGAACACAATATACACAACAATAGTCAGCACAATTGCAGTACATCGTCTGATCATGAATGTTGTGGTGAAATGAATGAATCAACCACCTTAACATACTGCTTTTTCGTGGGTTTCAACCACGAACAATCAATCAACTTATTCAATAAAAAACTATTTGCTTGCAAATTCAAATATTGTTGAAATGCCGCTTTCCGTGATTTTACAGAATATATAAATCAACATTGCTAAAGACGCTGAGAGCATAGTTGATTACATTAACTATCCCATTACGTGGTACATATTACAAAACAGTTGACAGGTTACAATGTCTTGCTTTTGTAATTAGAAAATATGTTAAATACCTACGCACAGCTCCAATGCAATCAATGAAGGAGAGGTAGTCTCGCAATTCTAGGTAGCTTCTCGTTGTATCAGCTCCACGCATGAAATGCAGTCTTAAAGAAGTATTACTAAGTGAAACGTAGCAGCAATACGTTGTGATCATGCAGGGATGGCGGACTAGCAAATAGATAAGCAAGCAATCTAGGGAGAAAACATTTCCAACATACTCAAATGACCCTTATGTTGTTGGGATTTGATGGAGTTTGTATCAGTTGTTTCCAGTGCTATGAAATGTATCTCTCTCATTTACGCATGATGATATCATGATACCCTTTCTATGTGGGATTCGGCCCTTTGCTTTTGTTGTTGTTGATTGGCTATTTAGAGAGATATTTTATCTCGTTAATGTGAGGCAACATTGTTTTGGTAATATAAAGTTTGGATATAGTGTTGAATTCTTCTCATACAAAGAAACAGAGTATACCAGAGTTTAACAGAGATGAAGCTCTCATACTTACTTTTATATATATTGTTTTTCAAAGAGGAAATGCATTACATATATAGTTTGTCACACAAGCAACAGATCCCTACAAAAATGGATCTGATAATAATAAATAAAGGTAAGCGTGGATTCAGTTGCAGCTATTTCTAAACGTGGATTCAGTTGCAGCTGTTTCTATTTTATTCATTTTTACATTAATGTCTAACACTTCCCCTTAATAGAGAAAATGATTTTCTACCACACCTAACTATTTCCTACGTTCTTCAAAGTTCTTCTTTCCAAGAGGCTTGATAAAGATGTCGGCCACATTAACCTAACTGTTTCCTGCATTCTTCAAAGTTCTTTTTTCCAAGAGGCTTGGTAAAGATGTCAGCCACATTATTAATGGTATTACAATAGATCAAGTCAATTTCATTTGATTGTATCTTTTCTCTTACAAAATGATGCTGAATTTCAATATGCTTGGTTCTGGCATGATAAATTGGGTTGTGTACCAATTTAATAGAGCTCTGACTGTCACATTTGAGAACAGTTGGATTCATTTGTTTATTGTCAATATCTTCAAGAATTCTCCTTAACCAAACAACTTCACAAGTAGCATTGCATAGAGCTTTGTATTCAACTTTTGTTGATGATAAAGAAACAGTTGGTTGTTTTTTACTGCTCCGTGATATAACCCCTGTACCTATGTTGAATACATATCCTGAAGTTGATTTCCTGTCATCAGGATTTCTATCCCAATCTGAATCAAAGTAACCTGACAACTCAACATCACAATTATCAGTATACATAATACCAAAATTAACAGTTCATTCCAAATATCGAAGAACTTTCTTCGCAGCTACCCAGTGACTTTCAAGTGGCTTAGCCATGAATTGACTAAGAATATTGATTGAATATGCTATATCTGGCCTTGTTGAAAAGTTACCTAGGAAGTGTTTGTCCACCTAGTTTTGCCTTGGGGTGGACAATGACACTTAAATGTGACTCCTAGTCATTTTGTGCATTTATTGAAGTGAGAAACACTTTATAATTTTAAAGTGACTTTATTAAAAAGCTAAGTGTTCGTATTTTCCTAAGTTCACATTTAAAAAGTTAAGTGAGTGATTAAATAGAAAAAGGGGTTGCTCAACTTTATTAAATGACATGAGTGCACTAAATGACATTTAATTATTTTTTTTAATGGAACATTTAATGTGAACCCTTCATCTAATCTAATATTGACCGTTAGATTGACAGAGAAGTTACCAAGAACAAAAAGGCTTAAGGCAAGTCAAAATGTTCATTTATTATGTTCATCTTCAAAAGAGAATTTTGGAGATAGAGAAAAAGAATGAGTGAGGGTTTTGAAGAGAGTTCTTAACCAGAGAGAGAAAAACTGAAAATTAATTGCAGGCAAGGAGGACCGTACTAGTGCATACAAATCGAGGAGAAGGTTGACTGCATAGATTTCGAGGAGGGTTGACTGCACAAATTTCAAGGAGGGTTTATGTATAGCTTGTACATTCAGCACAGAAATCGAGGAAGATATGGCCCTGCATTAAATTATGATTTTGCATAGATTTCAAGACTATACGAAATTCTGGGTTTTGCACAGTTTTCGAGACCGAACAACTTGCAATAAATTATGTTTGTACAGTACGAATTGACACAGAAATCGAGACAGATTCTATGTGCACGTTTTTTGAGGTAAAAGATAGACATTAATTGTTGTCCATATAGCAGTTAATTGGCATGAAGTTCAAGGCTGAGTCTAGCACGATTTTCGAGGAAGAAAGTTCAGCAGTGGGTTCAAATTTCGAGACTAGAAAATTGATAAGTACTACTGATTTCATTTCTGTAATTTTTACTGAAGAAAATTAAAATCTCTCTCACTCAGAAAACAGGTTTTCCCTTAGGGGTTTTATCCTGGACCATTGGTAAAAAACAAGCGTGTTAAAATTTCATGTGTTTGACTATCTGAAATTTTCTGAGTTCTAAATTTCCAGTTGAAAAGAAAATTTCTGAATTGTTCAAAATTGAGAAAAAGTTCCTCATGTGTTTCAGTGAGGATAAATTTTATTAAAATTTATGCATTGAAAGGGTTGGATATTAAACCATGCAGAGAAGCCTAAAGGCTTGAAACCAGGTTGGGAAAACTTTCAAAACTTTCATGGTATAAGAGCACTATTAAAGATTCAGAATTTTTAAACATTCAAAAACTAGGGTTTGAAGAAAAGAAGTCTTGAACAGCTTGCTTAATAGTGGGTGCAGCTAGAGCCATGCTGCATGATCAAAATATTCCTTTCTTTCTATGGGTAGAGGCCTGTAGTACTGTTGTTTATGTTCTAAACAGGAGTCTGCACCGTGCATTGGGGAGTAAAACTCTTGAGGAGACATTCACAGGGAAAGTGCCTAAGATAGGTCACTTTTGGATTTTTGGTTTCCTTACATACTCTCTTGTCCCTTCTGAGAAGAGGACAAAGTTGGAGGCTACAAGTGAGCGTGGTAGTTTTGTTGGTTATGATGAGACATCGAAGGATTTTTGCATATATCTTCCTCCACAGAGGAAATTTGTGGTGAGAAGGGAGGTGAAATTTGAGGAGGAGAAAGCCTTAAAGAGGTCTCTTGGCTTAAGGAGTTGATGAAGAAAGCAGAGGAATCAGTTGGACCACCGAAGAGGGAGGTCATAGAGAGCAGGGCACTTGAGAGGTTTTCCAGCTATATGGCACAGGTGACTAGCTTGTGTGACACCGTTCCTGATACTTATGAGGAAGCTTCTGCACCCCAGGTATGGAGAGATGCCATGATGGAGGAGTACAACTCCATCATGAAGAATGGGGTGTGGGAAGTGATTCCGAAACCAAAGGGGAAGTCAGTTGTGACTTCTGTTATCCATTAATTCTGCACTTAGTGGATTTCCAGTGAGTCACCAGTTATTGAACATGATGCATGTTCATTGACAGAGTTCAGAAGTTCAATTTGTTCCAAAGTTAGCCAGTTTTGGCTAGCCTTTTTTATTTTTTGTTGAAATGACCATGCCCCATGGGGTTGTAATAAAGTGTGCTAGTAGAGGAGTCTTGAGTGGTTCAGTTCCCTTAAGACTTAACAATCAAATAGGGTATTCCAACGAGTTTTTTCCTTTGTTGATTATTTTTTTGCATTTAACCGAGTTATAATCGATGAATTTTTCTCTTGCTACCTCCAAAGCTGGAATGCTCAAATTTGACGGTTAGGCCTTAGGGGGTTATTAGAGTCCAACATTAAAATATGAACCTACTAGACACTATTAGTATGTTCTATGGTCATTTCCAAGGTCCTAGGATGCATTAAAACATTGTCCGAAAAAAAAATTCCGAGACATCCTCGGATTTTTTATTTTTAACTATAGAGAAATAATTAAATTTTCCAATTAATTAAACCATTTTTTCTATGGTTTAATTGAAAATTTTCAAATTGTAATAATTAAGTGGTCTGGGGGTGGATTTTGGCAAATAAAGATTTGTTTTCTAAGCCAAAACACTTACTTAACCCGTAAACCCACTTTTCCTAAGTTTTAAGTGATTATTTATCACTTAAGTGAAATTCTTTCCAAAAAAGGCAAAAAGTGAATAAAAAATTAGAAAAATGGAAAGTATAGAGAAAAAACACATCCCTAAATCAGTGGGAACTTGTCCCAGACATGTTCCAAGTTAACTAAGGATGATGTTGGGGCTAATTGGAGACTAAATCAAGATCAAATCAAGTCGATTCCAATTAAATCCATGAGGGGGCGAATTTCTCTCCTTAGAGGGGCACATTTAGCCATGATAAAGCTCACCTCTTGTTGTATATGTGTCACAGAAAGAGGCGGGGGTGATCTACCTTATGAGAGGTGTCATTTACCACCTTTAGTTCACTCTAGTTCACCCTCAGTCATCTCAAAAAGCTCCAACACTTGGAAAATTCGCCCCCCTTGGGATTTGCTCTCATTTTTCCTATTTAAGCGAGGCCTTCTTCCTCATTCCAAGATGGAAGCAAGGAACCTCTGCTCATGTACTCTGTTGTTACTGTTTGAATAAAGTTGAAGGATTTGGAGGCTTAGGATGTGATTCTATGGGTGCATACTTTTGGTGGATGAGGTGATATGGTTGCATTTCTATCATGCTTTATTCTTTCATAATTAATTTGTCTTAGAAGGTTATCTTAGAGCACGTAGAGTAAATATTTGTAGTTGTCAATTTATTTACTTACTCTTTACTCTTAGCGATTTAAGAAGGCATGTTTTATTAAGTTATAGTTCATGCTTTTTTGGTTTCTAACCGTGAATAGTACCAGATCTAATATGTTTGTTGCAAGTGTGATAGTTTTGTTTGCAGATCACAATTCCGAGTAAAATGTTGAGTTCAGCTGCATCTCCTTTTCTTGGATCTAGAGAAAAACACTTGTGGTCTCACATTCAAACTTCCAAGTTTTCCAAGAGATTCAAGTTGGAGTACTATGTTACCGCTTCTTTCGATAAAAAATCAAAATCTTTCTCTCTCTCTCTCCCGGTTACCTTTTCTATTATGCTTAAGAAATAGATCTGTCATTACATGCTTATTTTTTGGAATCTATTTTTTTGTAAGTATTCAGATCTAATTTGTCTTGAAAGAACTACATCATTTAATTAGATCTAAGCTTGGAAAAATCGTGTTTTTACTTCAAAATTTTGAAAATTTTTCTAAGTATAAAATTTTTCAATTTTTTTTATTTTTTCATTGTCTTTTCCATCGTTTTCTAACATTTCTTGTTCGCTGGTTTTAAGCAGGGCTGCACGCAAAAGTGGGGTTTTGGAGTGACCAAGACCATCAAAGAGGCCTCAGAATAAGCCGATGGACACCCACTTTTATATAGTTTCTTAATCCACCACTGTAAGCTCTTAGATCCAAGTTTATTGGACTAAGAAGCACTCCATCTTCGTCATAAAAATTGTAAAAATTTAAATGAGAGCAGTGAGGTAACCAGCACCCACATCCCATCCCCCCTAGGCAGATTTGCATCTTGTGTCATTTTTTGTGAGATTGCTTTTTCTAACCCCACCACTTCACATACTCATTATTTAGTGCAGGGTGTATACTTACTTCACATTTTCTGTTTAATTCAATGTTTTACTTTTTTGCAAAAGTAACTTAGAGATAAAACCATTCTTCGTCGCCACGAATTATGCTCTCACCTCCACCCAAAGGCTTTGTCGATTAGTGGAGGTTAATAAAAAAAGTGACGCATAAGTTTGGCCAACATATTTCTTGCATTAGTTTTATTTCTCTCGTTTTCAACTTGTTTAATAAAATGAACCCAAAGTCTCTTGAACTTCGCTGAAAAGAAAGTCAAGAGCGCTCTTTGTCGGAGAGTCTTTTATTATTGTTTTAGCTTAACCGTACTGTTTTAACTTTCATATAAATCTCTTGAATCTCGCCTTAAGGCGGATCAAGAGTGCTCTCTGTCGAAGGGTTGTTACAATGGTTCTTCTTCACATCTAATTAAAATCGAAATAAACATTTGTGCTACGTTGTGTATGCTCTACCCAGTTGGGATACCCAGAAGCAGCCATAGACTTTTTCAATTCTCACATTTTAATCCAAGTCACCCTAATAAAAGTAACCACCCAACAAAGATAAGTGAAAATTCGTCACTTCGGTTAGATTTTGTGTGGGGAAATTCCGCTTGGGGACACCGAACCACTGTACTTAGATCTTGGGGGCACCGTTAGGCTACATCCCTGGTTGGTGTAGTGTTGAACATGCCCTTGAGACTTTGGCAACCAACATGTCCTTGTATGGAGCCACCAAAGCCTAAATTCCGGACATATCTCCAGTACCGCAAGATATATCCTGGAGATCCCCTTTCACAGTAAATTCCGCACACATCTCCAGTACTGCAAGGTATATCTTGGAGATCACCTTTAAAAACTTACATTAAAACATACCAAGAAGCACTGGCAAAACAATCCCTTGCGCCCTATTTGGCACTGGTCTTCAGTTTAATTTACTTATTATCTGTCTAAAGCATTGCTAGTTATCTTCTTTTCGTATCATGAATGCTTTGCTTTTAATCTGCAATTATTATGTGATTGGTTATCTTTAAATCCATTTGCAAGTGTTTACTGGGTATTTTATTGTAAGTTTCTTCACCAAAAAATCAAAACAACACCCATCTGCATCATACACTAAAAACGGTTAAAACACAAATAACCTTAGTAACTTTCTGTAGGGACTACCCCCCTTGGCTTCGTTAGGAGTTATCCTAAACGGAGGAGCTGGGATCAGGTGACAGCACCTGGTTCTTTGCTTGCCCCCAAGGCCACACCTTTCCCGCTTGGGAAACAACAGTCCAAAAGATTTCAGTTGACGGTGTGCTTTCGGTGGACAACAACTTCCAAATGGCTTTACAAGATAAAGCATGATGCACATGGCAGTATTGAGAAGTTCAATGCTCGTTTTGTTGCACGTGGTTTCTCACAGGTTGAGGGAGTTGACTATGATGAGACTTTTGCACCAGTGGCTAGATTTTCTTCGATCAGGGCAGTGATCTCCGTCATGACAGAGATGGGTTGGAAGATTCATTAGATGGATGTGAAAACCGCTTTTCTTAACGGTTTTCTATAGGAGGAGATGTATTTGGAGCAGCCACAGGGCTTTGAGGTGTGTGAGAGATTCTCATGTTTGCAGGCTGAAAAAGGCCTTGTATGGTCTGAAGCAAGCCCCTCGGGCTTGGTATTCCAGGATCGATACCTACTTTGCTTTCGATTGGGTTTTAGAAGAGTGAAGTGGATCCCAACCTATACTACATTGTGGTTGGGGGTGTTCCACTTATTCTTCTGTTGTATGTTGATGACTTGTTCATTACTGAGGGAGAGCACCTGATTGATGCATGCAAGAAGGATCTTGCTTCAGAGTTCGAGATGACAGACCTTGGACTTATGCATTATTATTTGGGGATGGAGGTTTGGCAAGAGGATGTACATATTTTCCTGGGGCAAGGAAAATATGTTGGAGATGTTCTGAAGAGATTTCAAATGACATATTGCAGACCTATGTCGACACCTATGATCACCAACTGGGCGAAGCTTCATGCTTCAGAGGGAGGGTTGGTGGACCTTACCTTATATCGTCAGTTGATTGGTTCGTTGATGTATTTGGTCAACACCAGACTAGGTATGAGTTTTGCAGTAAGCACTCTCAGTCAATTCATGGTGTATCCCAGGAGAGTGCATTAGACTACCACAAAACACATCTTGAGATATCTTGCAGGTACAGCTAATTATGACTTGGATTATAGGAGATCTAGTGGAGTGAGATTGGTTAGCTATACAAATTCAGATTGGACAGGTAGTGTTTCGGACCGGAAGAGCACTTCTGATTGTTGCTTCAGCTTGGGTTCGGCAGCTATGTCATGGTTCAACAGGAAGCAAAAGTCCGTGGCATTGACTTTTGTTGAGGCCGAGTATATGGCATCCAGTCAGGCCAGTTGTGAGGCCTTGTGGCTTCGCAAGTTGATGGTGGATTTGTTTGATATGCAGTTGAGACTATAGTTATACAATGCGATAATCAGAGTTGCATCAAGCTCTCTGAGAATCTGGTATTTCATGACAGGTCGAAGCACATTGAGATTAGATATCACTTCATCAGGGACTATGTTCAGAGAGGGGTTGTTCGATTGCAGTATGTTTCGACAGATGAGCAAGTGGCTGACATTCTCATGAAGGCTTTGGGTAAAGGAAAGCATGTCTACTTCAGAGATAAGTTGGGAGTGGTGAAAAACACTTTCCTCAGTAAGAGGAAGTGTTGAAAAGTTACCTAGGAAGTGTTTGTCGGCCCAGTTTTGTCTTGGAGTGGGCGAGGACTCTTAAATGTGACTCCTAGTCATTTTGTGCATTTAATGAAGTGAGAAGCACTTTATAATTTTAAAGTGACTTTATTAAAAAGCTAAGTGTTCATATTTTCCTAAGTTCACATTTAAAAACTTGAGTGATTAAATAGAAAAAAGGGTTGTTTAACTTTATTAAATGAAATGAGTGCACTAAATGTCATTTAATTATTTTTTTTAATGGAGCATTTAATGTGAACCCTTCATCTAATCTAATCTTGACCGTTAGATTGACAAGGAAGTTACCAAGAACAAAAAGGCTAGGGCAAGGCAAAATGTTCATTCATTGTGTTCATCTTCAGAAGAGAATTTTGGAGAGAGAGAAAAAAAGAATGAGTGAGGGTTTTGAAGAGGGTTCTTAACCAAAGAGAGAAAAACTAAAATTAATTGCAGGCAAGGAGGACCATACTAGTGCACAGAAATCGAGGAGAAGGTTGACTGCACAAATTTCGAGGAGGATTGAATGCACATATTTAGAGGAGGGTTTGCGTACAGCCTATACGGTCAGCATAGAAATCGAGGAAGGTACGTCCCTGCATTTAATTATGATTTCGCATAGATTTCGAGACTGTACGGAATTCTGGGTTTTGCACAGTTTTCGAGACCGTACAGCCTGCAATAAATTATGTCCATACAGTACGGACTGACATAGAAATCAAGGCAGATTCTATGTGCACGTTTTTCGAGGCAAAAGACAAATTAATTGTTGTTTGTATAGCAGTTAATTGGCACAAAGTTCGAGGCCGAGTCTGGCACGATTTTCGAGGAAGAAAGTTCAGCATTGGGTTCAAATTTCGAGACTGAAAATTTGATAAGAACTGTTGATTTCATTTCTGTAATTTTTACTAAAGAAAAATAAAATCTCTCACACTCAAAAAACAGATTTTCCCTTGGGGGTTTTATCCTGGACCATTGGTCAAAAACAAGCGTGTTAAAATTTCATGTGTTTGACTGTCTGAAATTTTTTGAGTTTTAAATTTCCAGTTGAAAAGAAAATTTCTATATTGTTTAAAATTGAGAAAAAGTTCCTCATATGTTTCAGTCAGGTTAAATTTCATTAAAATTTATGCATTGAAAAAGTTGGGCATTAAACCATGCAAAGAAGCCAGATTGGGAAAACTTTCAAAAACTTTCAGGCCTGGTAGTAGTGAGATAGTTCAAACTTCCCACCAACTTTCGATACAAAGTACCATTTACCTCTTTAGTTTCATCAACACTAAATAAATTAACATTATGTTCTAAAGATGTTGTCACTGGCTTGCTTCCACTCATTAAATCTTTCCAGTATTTCCCTTGTGTATTTACTTTGAGTGATCGTTGTTTTACTGACTTCTCTCCATATTTCTAGACCTAAACAATAATGTATTTCACCAAGATCTTTCATTTCAAACATCTGTGATAACTAAATTTTAATATCTTCAATCAAGTGAAAAGCACTGCTTGTGATAATCAAATCATCAACATATAAGGATATCAAAACAACATTCCCTTCTTCATCCTTTTTGACATACAAATTAGGATCGTTTTTGCTTTTCACAAAACCTTGTTGAGCAAGGAATGAATCAATCTTAATATACCAAGATCTAGGTGCTTGTTTCAAACCATATAAAGCTTTCTTTAGCTTACAGACATGATCCTCTTGTCCTTTCTTTATAAATCCTTCAGGTTGAACCAAATAAACTTCTTCTTTTAAACCACCATTCAGAAATGTAGATTTAATATCTAACCGATGTATTTTCCAATTGTGTTGTGTAGCTAATGCAATCATGACTCTTATTGTATTTAACTTAGCTACAGGTGAAAAAGTGTCTTCATAATCAATTTCTTCCTTTTGTGAATATCATTTTGCAACTAATTTGGCCTTATATTTGTCAATACTTCCATCTGCATGAAATTTGGTTTTATACAGCCATTTATATCCTATGGGAACTCTGTTTTCATGCGGTTTTGTTAATTCCCATGTTTCATTCTTCATTATTGATTCATATTCTTCATTCATTCCATTTTTCCATTCCTCACTATTTTTGGCTTGTTCATAAGTAACAGGTTTTTCAATATTCATTACTTGTGTCATCAATGCATAATCTTTATACCTGGAGGGTACCTGAATTGTTCGTGATGACTTCCTCTGTAGTCCACCACTTTGTTCACTTTCACTTCTTCTTTTCTGAGGTGTAGGATCCCCTCTAAGAGGAGTGTTTGTAGTATCCATGTTGCTTTCACTTTGTTCTTGTACCTGTTTTTGCTTGTGTGCATGTTCTTCTACTTGTTCATGTTCACCATCTATATCAATTCTAACATGAACATCATTGTCATAAGGAGTATGCCAGACATCATATTTACTTATTTCATCATCTGTATTCTCATGAAAAATCACATCTCTTCTTGCTATGAGCTTATGTGTACTAAGATCAAACAGTTTGTATGCCTTATGATCATCACAATAGCCAAGGAATGTACACTTAACAGATTTTGCATCAAGTTTTCTTCTCTCATCTTTGGGAATATGAGCAAACGCCTTGGAACCAAATACTCTTAAATGACCAACTTCAGGTTTATAGCCATAAAGGACTTCAAAAGGTATTTTTAGATCTAGAATCTTAGTTGGACTTCTATTTTTTAAATAAACAGCAGTATTAATGGCTTCTGCCCAAAAACCATTAGAGATATTTTTACCTTTTAACATGTTGTGAGCACATTCCACTAATGTCATGTTCTTCCTTTCAACTACACCATTTTGTTGTGGTGTAGAAGGCACTGTGAATTGTTGAACGATCCCATTGTTCTTGCAGCAGCTTTTAAATGCTCCTGAGGTATATTCTCCACCTTGATCAGATCTGAGAATCTTAATGCATTTTCCTGTTTGTTTTTCCACCATAGTTTTAAATTCTTTAAATTATTCAAATACATCCCTCTTTTTCCTTATAAAATAAACCCAAGTAAATATCGATCTGTCATCAACAAATATAAGAAAATACCTTGTACCACCAAGTGACATTGTTTGCATGGGACCACAAACATCAGTATGTATTAATTCAATTATCTCTCTCTGTTGCTTCTCTTTATGCACTGGAAATTCGTCCCTATGTTGCTTACCTAGCGCACAAGCTTCACATTCTATATGCTCATTCTTTAAAACAGGAAGCCCTTCAACCATCAATTTCTTCTAAAGTAGTACTAAGTCATTTTGATTAAGATGTCCATACATGTGATGCCATAACTCTTCAGTTGTCATTGTTGTAGATGTTAATGCTTGATGATTGGACTTTGTTACATCAAGTTTATACAGTCCTCTAATTCTTGTCCCTGTGGCTATGACTTTATAATGATTCTGAATATCCTTTACAAGACAGTGAGACTGCATAAATTCTACCTTCAAATTTTGATCAGTTATTGAGGAAACAGAAATCAAATTCTTTTTGATGCCTGGAACATACAGCACATTGTGAATCTATTTCATGTGTCCATTAAATAAATTCACACATTACTCCATAACCCTAAATCTTATGAGATGTATTATCTCCTAAATATATCTGTGTTTCATTTCTGCTCTCATGATATTCATCAAACCACTCTTTGATACAAGACATATGAGCTGAGGCACCTGAATCTATGAACCATGCATTTTCATCATCAGTTTCTGTAGACAATGCAGCTTCAGAAATAAACAACTTTAAACTCTTAAAATCATCATTGATAGAGGTGTCAATTCTCACATAATTTCCATTATGTTTTTTGAACTTTTGTTTGGATTCAATAGCTTTCCTTTTATAACAATCTTTAGCATAATGACCAGGTTTCCCACGGTAAAAACAACCATCATTTTTCTTATCATGTGCATCAAATTTTGATTGAGCCATACCTCTGTTCCTTGGTTGAAACTTGCCTACTCTGTTTTTGTCCCATGGCTTGCCCGTATATGGCTGTTTTCCTTTGGCTACTAACGCTAATTCTAAAGTATGAGAGCCCATCTCAAACACCTTCATTCTTTCTTCTTCTTGTAGAAGAATCCTTGTTAACTCATTAAATGTAGGTGGATTTGCTCTACCTCCTAGACTTGAAATAAAGACATGATAATGTCTGATTAAACCTTTTAATGTAATAGTTACCATGTTAGAATTGGAAACTTTATCACCAATTGCAGTTCACTGATCACATAGATCTTTAATTCTAGAAACATAGGTGGCAATATTCTCATGTGCTTCCATTTTCGTGGACAATAACTTAGTCTTCAAAAACAGAATCCTATTTGAGCTTGTAGTTTCATACAAACCTATCAAAATCTCTGAGGTCTCCTTGGAAGTTTTACAGTCTCTTATGTGTGGAATTATGCTGTCCTTGACAAACATCCGTAACATTACTTTGGCCTTCGTTTCTTGTTTCTCCCATTCTATACCAGAAGCACCTATGGGTTTGGTTTCATCTCCATTTACAATAGTCCATACATTCCATGCTTCAAAAATAGTCAATATCTTAAATTTCCAGACAATGTAATTATCACCATCGAGCTTGGATGCTTCATTGAGATAATTATCTGCAAATGAATTTGACATTTCTGCAGTAAAATTCCTTAAACAATTCAAGAAAAAAATACCTGGCAAATGTCTATCAATGAAATTGTCAAACTCCTGCTTTGAGCAACTCGGCACTTGTTCAGAGCCACAGATCAACAAGAAAATGGGTTTGGCCCAGCCACCAACTAAACTAGTCGTGCCTCCACGAAAACCCTTGACCTCTTCTCAAGGCACCAACACGGCCTCTCTCGGCCCCCACGGAAATATCCAACTGAGCGTCTTGGCCCTCAGGGAAAGACTTGGCCCAAATGAACCAGCTACTCCTCTACAGCAGCTTCAACATGACCAGCGCCTCCTCTACTCTTATGCCCAATCTGAGCTCTGATACCAAAACAGAGTATACCAGAGTATAACAGAGATGAAGCTCTCAGACTTACTTTTATATATATTGTTTTTCAAGGAGGAAATGCATTACCTATATAGCTTGTCACACAAGCAACAGATCCATACAAAAAAGGATCTGATGATAATAAATAAAGGCAAGCGTGGATTCAATTGCAGCTGTTTCTAAACGTGTATTCAGTTGTAGCTGTTTCTATTTTATTCATTTCTACATTAATATCAAACAGGTTAGTGGTTTGATCCATTGAATGGTAAAATTTGCTACATTGGAAGAAAGTATTTGATACCACCTTCTTTTTCTTTTAAGTTTTAGTATTGGTTTAAATATTTGAAATTTACATTGTAAGAAGTGAATGTAGGTTTATTACTTCCATTGCTAGTGTTCATGTCAAATTGCTTGCTGAAGGTGCATCTCTAGGGAGCCCTTTCATAGTGACATTTCTGCATTAGATTCCAGAATAGCTAGGGTACTTGTGGCATGTGTATGCAGCCCATTTCAACCCTTGTAACTCAAGAAAGAAGCTCTCTTAGATTGTGTTAATGACTCCATATGCCCTGGGTTTAAAAGGGAACTAATCTCTCTCATCAACCATATTTAAAAAATAAATTTCTTCATTTATTTTTTGTTTATTGAAATCTGGAAACTAAAACTCTACTAAATAATATTTCATATTTCAAATTTCAAGATCTAAGGTTTCAGAGCAGCTTTCATCTTATTCCTAAGCTTGATTAGCTAAGTTAATTTTCTGGAAACTATTAATTCCATTTCATCTTGAAAACAGAACTAAGTTAGGCTCAAGCAGCGTATAAATGAATGATCATCTTTACTCAAGTAATTCATCCTTGCAGATTTAGTAAATCTGTAATTTTTAACTCAGGGCATTAAATCAGATTTGCATCAACCTATTGGGCTGAAATAATTCATCTCAAGATAGGTTTTAGCAGTGGTTTTGATCACTCATCAAAATTCCGGGAATTCCATGCCTTCTCATCTAGATTCCAGATTTAAAAATGGACTCCTATGGTTGTAATGTTCTATCTTTCTTGCGATCTAATTAGTGAAAGCTTTGTGTACTCTAAAATCGAAAGTTAACTAGGCAAAGTTTCACATTGTTGCATCATTTAAGTGTTTTCCTTTGTTTTATTTACCTTTGGATCTATTTGGGAATCACTTTATGATGTTAATGAAATTTATATGGCACACATAACAATCTTAATCAAATTTCAATCAACCAATCTAGGTTCTTATTAATTAAAGACTTAATCAAATGAATAAACACTTAGGGAAGCCACCATTGGCCTGACCTAAGGACAGCCAGTCAAAAGTGAGAGAAGTGTATGAGGTGACAGTGGTACATCCCTTATAGTTACCCCAAAGATGGCATTCATGGATTAGGAATTTTTCCACTTAAATGTAAACTGCTGCCAAGGACAAACTCCATATTCCAGGGTTTTAAAATAGCTTCTTGTATTTTAATTTTATGAACATAAATCTTAACGCAATTTTGCATAGCTCATCTAGAAACTCCTCTTAAAGAAAAATTACCTAAAAGATATTCTACAAGAAGTTCATCTCATGGCATTGTTAATCTAATCCCTGAACTGGGAAAATTTTATAGAAGAATATTGAACAGGCATAAGGTTAAAGATGCTAATAATAAGTTGGGATTTTAATATATTCAAGACTTTAGGCATTTTGTGGATAGCTTGGCACCTCTTAATTTTCAAGGAAATAAGTCTGCTCCTTGGTTAACAAACTGCTATAAACCTTTTAATTTTTCTACTATTGCTGGTCAACCCAATGATATGCCTAAATCACTTGATAAATTGCCTATTTTTGTGTGGAGATAATGTTTATTTCTACTAATGATTCTTGCTGGTCAACCCAATGATATGCCTAGATCAATTGATAAATTGCCTATTTTTTGTGGAGATAATGTTATTTCTACTAATGATCACTGGGAAGCCCTCTTAGAGTTTATTTAACATGAAGGAGTTGGACACCTTGATGTCCTCCTTAACTTATTCGTTTTATCCTTAAAGAAATATGCTCACAAATGGTTTCTTGGTTTGCCTGAGAATAGCAAAAGCACTTCGGATAGTTGTAGAGACACTTTCCTTTCTAGATGAGGATACTAAATTTGTATTGAATGCAGTAGCCTATGTAAATATAAATGAAAATGAACCTCCTGATGAGTTTAATGCAAGATTTGATAAGTTGGTTCAGCATGTTCCTAAGGACTTCATTCCTCCACCAGCTATGATTTTGTTTTATTATATGAATCTATATCAAGGTCAATCTATGATAACCAGCATAGATCCATCTTAAACCTGGATCTATCAAGCACCAAGAGGGATCTAATTTCTTGAGGTGTAACCGTTTCTTTGCTGTGTAAAAAATTTAAGATAATAGAATTTACACCTCAATAAATTCGATTCCCCGCGATGCTTGATAGATCCGGGTTTAAGATGGATCTATGATGGTTTTAATTTTTTTTATTTTATGAGCCGACGTGTTATCCTTTTGTGATGTACATACGTGACAACATCTCCTCCATACTAGGCTATAGAGCACCTCACTACTCTCAGTGCAAAGATCTAAAAGAGGCTGAAAATCCATTTCAAATTTATATGTAGGACAAGTCAGTTATTTATAATGAGGAAGAAAATTTATTATTAAAAGAGATTGAAAGGAAAAAGAATAAAATTCAACTGAGAAGAAGAGGAGATTTGGTTGAAGAGTTGAGTTATTTGAATCGAGAAAAGAGTTGAAGTACTAAGTTCTTCCACCATTTTGCTAATCAAAGGAATAAATTGAGTACCAATTTGGAAATGTGTAATGAAGGGGTCCCAGTAAAAAAATTCATAGAAATTGCAAATATTTAGGTACAACATTTTAAATCCATTTACTCAGTACCAGTGACAGAAAATATAGAGGAGATCTTAAAATCAACTAGATGATGATTTGTCACTGCAGAAGACAACTAGATGATGATGGAGGAGATCTCCAAAATGAGTTGATGACCACTTTGTGCCCTTTAGGGTGGTGGAGGAAGTAAGAATAAATGGTAAGGTGCTAGGAGAATTTAAATAGTTTCTTGGCATCGATTTCTTTGTGCAATTGTGTATAAAATAATATCCAAGATCTTGGTAGTGATAATTAAAATGATCTTTTCAGTTGGGATATCTCAGAAGCAGTTTGGTTTATTGGTAGGGAGGTATATCTTTGAGGCTACCCGCTCAGACCATGAGTTCTTGCAATCAATCAATTAAAAAAACATTCCTGCAATTGTCTTAAAGATCAGCTTATCTAAATCTTATGACATAATGCCTTGCCATTGATTATATGCAGCTAATGTTGTTCCATGTGGGTTTTAATTTGGTGGTCAAGTGGATAATGGGTTGTATTTTGTATGTGTCCTTTGTTGTCCTCATAAATGCTTCTACATATTATTTTTTAAGCCTTCTAGGGGGCTTAAGATAAGTGTGCCTTCTTTCCCTCTTGCTATTCTTATTGGTGATTAAATCCTTGAGCTCATCCATTTTAGAAGCAAAACAATCTTGAGCCCTTACAGAAGTAAGGATTGGTGGGTCCCTACCTTTAACTCATCTCGTATTAGTGAATGACGTTCTAATGTTTTGAAATGGTAGCTTGAGGGAGGCTCTGATGCTGGAGGATATTTTGGACCTATTTAGTAAAGCCACAAGTATGGAAATTAATGCTCACAAATCTTTTGTATCCTTTAATTATTTGGAGGAAAGTTTGGAACAAAACTTAACTAGGATATTTCTTTTTAAGACTACTAATTTCAATGGTGGGTTTAAGTATCTTGAAACCAAACGGATATCAAAAGCAAGACTGGCAATGGTTGCTAGTAAGAATCAAAGGTAGAATTAATCATTAGTGTCGGAGGTGGTTATCCATAGGAGGCTAACTTAGATGAAATCTGTGATGGAGACGATTAAATTATTTTGGCATTTATGGCTCATATTCCAAGAGAGCTTCTAGAAAGGACCAAGAAGGTGTGTTTCAGATTTCTATGGTCAAGCTGTAAGGAGAAGACAAAGATTCCTTTAATCAAGCCGTAAGAAGACAAAAATTCCTTTAGTCAAATGGGATGTGTTAGCAAATTCAAAGGAAGAGAAGATGGGAACTGAATTCATCTATTCAATATAGCTTCAGCAGCAAAGAGTCTATGGAAAGCTATAGAAGGGAATGGTTTGTGGAAGAAAAACATTCAACAAGGGTATGTCAAGCCTAGAAGTTTTATTGTTTGGATCAGATCTCCAAGGAAGATTTTAAACAATGTTGCAAATCTGCCCTATTGGCTTCTATTTACTTGTCAAATCACTCTACAAAATCTGCTCATTGTTTTGTAAAATTAACAAACATAAGAGACAAATAAAGGATCTATACATTCCATAAGAGACAAACAAGGAAAGTGTTTTGCCAACCTCTCGTTTTCTGAGGATGATTCCTGCCATTTGATGAAGAATTTGTCCCAATTCAATCTGGAACTGAGATACAGGATGGGAATTTTTTAGAATGGCCTGCAAATGGAGCTCAAAACACCTCCATGACTGAGCGCTACATCACAGTGACATAAAAGACATTCCCAGGCAGCTCAGCCCTCAATAATCTCTGGTTTGAACAGACAGTTTGCTGGAGCAAGGGCTTTTTACTCATACTTTATGTGGACTGCGATAAGAGACTACTTCCTAAGCAGCTGGTATTCATATCAGAAGCTCCTCAGAACAGTATGATATAAACCAGGGATTCTTAGCGATCGGGTCCTCATGCTTATAGATTTCAACTCTGAAACTATCTCCAAATATCAGAACATATGCGCTCTAAATCAACTTCCAAAAGGCGTTTTAAACCAGTATTATTACTTAACCGGCACCAAAATGGATACAGGTAGGCCCTAGGTTGCACCAATAGGTACAAGTCGGCTCCAGATTCACATGTATAGGTCGCCCCCCCTAATTTTGCATTTTTTATGCCTTTATTACTGTCATAACAGAGGATTGTCTTCAAATTGGTCACACCATCAGTAAGAAAGGCTCCAGAACAACCCATAAATGAATTATGCCCGTAGTAGTTATCATCACTGAAACAGTAAGAAGTTGCAATCTTAAACTGTATCAGAACCTCATCTTTAAAGAAACCATGATGGACCCATTTTAGACGGCATTCTCCATATATATTGGACATCTGTGAGGCCAAGTTTTCTAACTGCCTTCCAAAGATCAAGTTCTACAATATTTTTTATTTTTCATTTTACTAAACTTTGATTGAAGACTAATAATAGGAGATGTATCTCCCTAATAACTGTTATCCACTAAAGTTGCACTTAAGTGGATTTCCAGTGAGCCACCGAAGTTGTGAACAAGTACCTTGTCCATTATCAGCACTCGGAAGTTCCATGGTTCATCAGGGCTATTTTTGGGCCCCTTTTTTAATAATTGCATGCTCATACCCTGCGGGGATTTCATAATAAGTTGGCATAGCATGATGAAATTTAGTAAAAGACTTGGCTCACTTAGGCTTAACTATCAATGCGGTACTCTAGGGTGTTTTTCCCTTGTTAATTATTGTTTGTTGCATAAACGACTTATTTTCACGTTTTTCACTCAACCTCCAATGCTGGAGTATTTGCCTTGGTGATTACGCCTTAGAAAGTTTTTAAAGTCTAGGTGTCTATGTATATTACCATGCTAGTCACTTAATTAAGTCATATGAAAATTTCACTAGGTCCCCCATAGGTTTTTTTAATTTCCAAGAAGAATAATTTTCCCATAAAATTAGGCCATTCTTTAGTGATTTAAATAGGAAACTTCAAATTGTGATAAAAGAGTGGCCTGGAGGCAGAATTTGGCGTGGGGATGCTCAGTTTCACACTCAGAGCATCCTCTTTATCCTAGGACCCACTTTTCCTATGTTTCGAGTGACCAATTATCACTTTGAGCACTTTTCCTTAAGAAGGCGACAAAAGATCAAAATAATGCTAAAAATGCAACAAAATGACAATTTAAAAGTGAGTGGAACATGACAACGTGATTGGATAAGGTGGCATGTTTGTCTTTTAGTGAAAAGTGACTCATCCCAAGTATAATGCGTTGGATGTGGGGACCATTTGGAGTGGTTACGACTTAGATTGGATTCTTTTTGAAAGGTGACGATGACATCACATGTGGTGAATGCACCCACCATTTTAAAATTTCACATGGGTATGTGGCACATGTCAAACACGTTGGCATATCTTTATGAGGATGGGGTGAGTTGATTCAAGAGAGGAACATGTCATATCGGCATCAAATAAGAGGTGGCGAGTGTATCTCTATTGGAGATTGCGCCCTCCCTCGTGAGGGAGGCACATGGGTTATGTGGCACTCCATGCTTTGATTTGTTAAAAAGTTAGGTGAGGGGTGCATCTCTGTTGGAGAAGTGGCGCCCTCTCCTCTCAATCAAATCCAACAAGATCCACTTTTTTCTCATTCAACTCCAATCTACTCAAGTGGTGGTCCCCCCCCACTTCTCTTTGGTTATTTAAACAGAGCTTTGTTCTCTCATTTGGCATGGTCAGAGGACCGAAGGTCTTCTCTTGTTGTATTGTATTGTATTATTTTTGGAATAATTAAAGGCTTTGGAGGTCTCATGTGGTGCATGGCTTAAGTGTTGGATGATCATTGTGTCATGTTTTTGCTGAGGTAACTTGTATAATTTCTTTTTATGCATTTGTCATTCCTTGTCAAATCTAGCCTCGTTGAGGAATTCATACTAATTGGTAGGAGTGAGTAATGTAGTTTCTTTGCTTCCTTAATTAATTTATGTTCGAGATTTAGAGTTTGCATGCTTATTTGCTTATATGTATGCTCTTCTTGTCTTTAGCATAAAGTTTCTTGGCAAGTCTGAAGGTTTTTTACAGTTCCTTCTCTTGGATTTGTGGGAGATCTTACTTGCTTCTCTCACTCTCCAAACCCATTATTAGAGAGTCATAGTCCCTCTGCTCTCCACCAATAGACTCCACAGCCCAAGCATTCCCAAACTTGAGCTCTTTCCTTGTTTCCTCTCTCTTTCACTTTAAATCAAACTTTCTCCTTTGGTTACAATTACTCACATGCTTTAGTAGTTTAGTTTCTTTTTCAAAAGAATATCTAAAGAGTGATCTATTTAAGCATGTATCTAGATCTAGAAGCATAAAGTAATATTTTTGAAGTAGATCCAGTTATCTTTAAGTACTTGTGCATCATTTCTATCCTTTAGTACTTAATATTTTTATGTTCTTAATGCTTTATTTGGCAAATTTGGTGCATCACAGGTGGCTGGTTTTTCACTTTTATCGCCAGGACAAGGAGAAGTGCTATTGAAAAATCAAGGATCTAAGTTGTTCAAAGACCTCTGGGAGCACCATGCTTGATCTTGTAAAACCTTGTAAGCATTTGGATCCAAAATTATAAGGACTGTTATCACCCGCCTTGTAGTTTCCTGCTTGAGGTGGATCCAAAATGGATGGTAGAGGGGCAAGCAACTAAGGGGTGGAACCACGATTGCCTAGACTCCCAAACGGATGGTTGTCACGCCAACCAAGGCAGCCTTCACTTTTAGGTTATCCTAGTCCAGGACAACAATGGGGGAGACCCGGATCTACTCCCGACAGGAGAGATCAAACCTAGACACCAGAAGAAGATCAGATGGGGCTTTAGGGTACTTAAGGTGTAAGGTGAATGGGAACCCTATCTCTAGGGTTTAGGTACTAGCAACTGTCTTGTAACTATAACAAGGAAAGCACGAACAGAGTTGGGACTATCCAGTACCTAGAAATCAGACTCAGTAAAAGGTGTTTGAGCTATCAGTGAATGTTGGTAGATGGCAAAGGCTAAGGGCCTAAGGGCAGCGCTAGCTTGGAGATCAGTGCTTTGTATGCATTGGGCAATGGAGTCAGCAATAAGACAACGTTTCAGGAAACCCACTTGGGAAACACCTTGATCTACAAACCCAGAAAGCAATTGGTCCGGAAAAGCCAAGGTACAGGAAAACCCGCTCAGTAGATGGCTAGCGCTAGGGCCTAGGAAGACAAATATGAAGTTTTACAGGGTACCGAAAGGCTGATGGCTCAGAGTTGAGGATGAGAAGAGATCAGGGAGACCTGATCTACAAGCCCAAATCAGAAAAACAGCAAAAAAATCAGATCTAGAAAAGTCAAAATCTGATGATGGGGCTAAGAGACTGAAAACTGATTTTTTTAGGTCTAGGGAAAACCAAGAGGAATCAGCTCAGCGTTGAGGGTATTCTGGGATGCTTGGGACCCGATCTATCAACCTATCATGTCAGATTTCAGAAAAAACCTACTTCTGGAAAAGACCAATTTTCAGTGAGGGCGATAAGGCAGTTTCAGTCTATTTTTCAGATCCCGGTCAAACTGTTGAGCCTCTTGACAGCATTGGGGTTGATTTGGAATTCCCAAGACGTGATCTATCCATCTGTGAAGTTAGAAATCAGAAAAACTCAAAACCCTAGCAGGTCAATTTTTTCAGTGGAATCAGATCTAGGTCAATCTATGAGGAATTTGACTAGCGTTCCAGTTGATTTAGTTAGGGGGAGGCCCGATCTATGAAACCCAAAAATGGTTTCGCAAAAGATCGGACGGTTCCCTGATTATTTGATTTTTTTACGTTTTTATGGTTTAGGAGTTTTCAGAAAAATTGTTAAATTTCAGCAAGGTACAATGGAATAAGATCAGAAAAAAAGAACTTACCTATGGATCTTACCTAGATAAGCTTGTAGAAGTCTGTAACAGTGACGATCCTAGCTATCTCGATCAATCCTGGAAGATCCCCATGATTTCTATGGCATATGCAAGCTCCAAGCCATCAAAGCGCCCCCTACCCTGCATGAGCAAACGTCAACCATATCAGATTTGCACATACAAAATAAAGAAACTGAATGCTACAAGACAGTAAAATGAAGTAATCATAGATCGCAATGAAACTAATGAAAACCCCCTGATCCAAGACAAAGAGAACCGAGCGAGTTGAGGTCCCCCTACAAAAACGCTCCAGCCAAAACGCCCTCCTGTAGACAAAACAATGATAGCCACGAAAAATAAATCTCACGAGAATTTCCACGATGCTAGTAAGCTGAAGACAAGCTAATCACCATTTGAGCACATCAGATGCAAAGCAAATCCAGAAAAATTTCCACAGAAAAGTCTTTCTATTATTCAGACCCAAGAACCAAAGACCCCTTACAAATGAGAAACTCTCTCCTTTAAATAAAAATGAGAGAACATCAATCATAACCAAATCCTAACCACTTTCAAAACGAGTGGCTAAGATTAAAAGATACAATGTTCTAATCAATGGTTGAGATGAGCTCAACATACAATACATGGATCAATATAATTATAATTTACCAAAGTGGACTTAAACCACCCAAATAAAGGTAACCCACTCAACAAGAAATAAATGAAAGCACATGGTGGGTCCAAGGAGTGTTTGACTAACTCCCTTTGGGTGTCCCCATGGCACAATAAATAATATAACAATTTAAAATTTTGACTTTTGTGCCTCTTTGAGGAAATTGTGGGTCTCCCAAAAAGCTCCAGAAAATATATAAAATTTGCCCAAAAATAGGTGCGGGCCCCATAAAATGTTGAAACTGCTGGAGAAGGTGTGGAAGACATCACTCTCATCATTGTGACTCACCCCATGCCATTTCTTTGCCTCAGTAGCCCAAATCGATTTCTTCAATAGCCATTTGATCATTTTTTAATCTGCCTCGGGAAACGTGATACTACTAAAACAATCTCCTAGGGTGCCTGCATTGTCAAATTGAGCCCTCCAAGCTCTCTGGGATGGGGGTACAATGGTACAAACAAGTGGCTGCACCCCCCTATGCCCATACAACGCCCTAGGAGATCCAACTGAAACATCTCCCTGCTCAAACAAATCAATCTGTGAAGAAAAACTGCATCAGAAAAGCAGAATAAGCCTGATCACATCTGTAAGTGCCCAGAACTGCAAATAAACTGTCTCATTGGACTCAGAGAGTCCCAATCCATCAAAGGTGTATACTCATACCCCTCATAGGTCTCTGTCTGATCATCAATCATAACCAATAAACAATATAACCATCTGTGAATAATCAGACACCAATAATAACTCAGAATAGATCAATCTGCTGCAAGTGTTAAGAGGTTAAACCATGCTCTACCACTCATTCACGTAACAAAATCAACAAGTAGCATTCATTTCACTGGTGGTACATCAACAAATACTTATAAATATCAGGCTTTATTTATTATTACTTAGACTCAGACTTTCAAGACTATACTCACTTCATAGTTGTAGTCATTTTGCTAGTGAAGGGTGAAAGGTGGAAATGACAAGGCTATGGCAAAGGATGACCTCCTACTCAACATCATGACACTTTGGACAAGGAAAAGGGCAAACTCACTACAACCAATACTGGACAAACATCAACACAAGGAATGGCAGTGCCTCACAGATGGATGAGTTGTTTAGAGAGTGCTTATTCAACTTAGGCATCATGTCTACATCAATTTTGATCCAAGTTTATTAGGATCACATTTTATTCTGTGGCCTTTTGGCATATATGAACCCTTTGGGACTTCACCAGTGCTCAAAAGCACAGCTAATCGCAGCATTCATCCAGGCCATATTTATTTTTAATAAGGTCAGCAATCCTTTGATATAACATTTTTTAACCATTGCATTTTTGGACCTTTTTTTATACTCTTCAAGGAGTATTTTTTTTAACATTTCATTGCTCTTGCCCTTTTTACCTATGTTAAGAAACACAGTTTTACAATTTTCATTTTCCATGGGCGCATATTTAATATTTCAATAAAAGTAGTACATGAGCTTTCAGTTTTAACCAACAACATCTCAAGTGACTAGGGGGAATTCTGCACAGTGCCAAACATCGGGACAACCGACTAGAATGATTTAGGCATACTATCCAACTTACCATAGGCAAGTTTTGTCACCAACTCAGAGGCAAGACACAATGTAAACAGGGAGGCTTGTCCAACAAAGGTTCTAGCGGGGAAAAAGGTCCTCCATGCCACAAGTCAAGAAGTCAGTCGGGTTGAAAATTAAACTGGAAGGTAATAGATAGATGAAGACAATGAAATGATGGAGCCAACACTAGCAAGCCAAGACAATGGTGGGAATGACTACCTCTATTCTCCCTAAGGAGGGTAAAACCAATGAGTATAGATCAAGAACTTCAAAGCCAGAGTAAGGACATCAATACATAGTATAATATACAACCAAGTCCATATAAATATGACTGCCAGATCATGATACCACAAGTCAATATATGTCACAAGAATCAATATAAGAGCAATAATAACCATAACACCATATAAAATACTTAGTCATATCCAGGCAATATAATCCATCTGAAACACCATATATCCAATGAGAAAGTATTGATATAACACTGGGCATCCACTACTGCTCTGAAATAACATAAATGGCTATATCGGTCCTCAAATTTGAGTGTCCTGAGACTCATTCCTGGCATAGGAGAGTACAATAGTCCACTAATACAAAAATGATCCATCAGAAATGCTCATCTCAGCATCTCATATGTAAGAGATCTGGCTGAAAAATGTACTGTGTCTGAAAAATAGAATATGGTAGCCTGGCTACTATATATGTAATAACAAGGACCAAAGGCATCCACCCCAAAATATTTGTAAATACCATAATAAAAGATTTTGAGTAGGCACCTAAGAGCCCACTCCCCATCCCCCCTGGGGGGATTTACATCGGTGCAATTTTTTCATGATTTTGCTTTTGTTAGTGTAGTTTTTCTTTATAGATCAGTATACTTTGTTATTTCAATTTCAATTTCATTCATTGCAAAGTAGTACAAATACTAACCCAACCTTGCTCTCCCGAGATGGTCTTCAGGCCTGAAAGAGATTATTGGTTGTAGTAATTAGTTTTACTTATTTGCTTTTGTTTCTATAATATTAAATTGGAATAAACATCTGCCATTTCTGTGTATGCTCTTTCCCATCGCAGGTTCGCCCTGAGCTTTGGGATAATCAAAAGCGGAAGTGTGCACTCATTATATTTCTACATCTAATAAAAAAGTCGCCATTAATAAAATCAACTTCCCCTTGAACATACGAAAATCCAATATTTTTGAGCTTCACTATTTGTGGGCAAATTTTGCAAAGCAGGAAAAACTAGAAAGTGACCACGGGGCCCCGTCAGGCTATACCATCATTTGGTGTAGTGTTGGACACACCCTCGTTTGATGTAGTGTTGGACACACCCCCGTGACTCCATCTAGCCCACACGTCCTTGTGTGAAGCCACATTAGTTGAAATCCAAACATATTCCCAAGTACCTCACAGTATATCGAGAATTCCTTTTTCCCCCTAATCCACTCATCCTGTAATAATTAAAACTAACCAAGTACATTTGCAAAACACTCGTCACAAAAGCACTCCTTTTTCAGACTCCATTTGGCACTGGTATACATCATACAATCGTTTTGATTAAAGTGAATCTTATGTGGATGGATTAATTTGTATTTCATGTTGTTGAGTTAATTTTCTTTTTCCAAGTCTTATTTCAGTATTTCCTTTCAAACTCCTAGACTAATTTACTCTTTTTGTTTCTTAGCTTAAAGGCCTTAGATTCTTTTATAGGCTAGGAGTTGGCCTAGACGGAGGAGTTGAGTGTTGAGTAAAAGTATCTCAACTCGAGACTTTCCCCCAAGCATGCACTCAGTGGCTTGAATATTTATACCATGCTAATCCCCTGAGGTGCATGAAAGGTGGCAACAATGACATTGTGTTGAACCAATGAATTCTGTGTAACTTTGACCATTGTTGTTGGTTTAAGGAATTTAAGGTTGTTTAGAGGACCATAACTATTTATTTAGCCTTCAAATTGTCTACAAGTTGCTTATAGGTCTGCATTTGACCTAGTCACCCCAGAATATCCTCAAAACAACACCCACATTGGAGATTAGGGATGTTAGGGGGCTGAAATGTGCCCATAGTTACTTTGTAGGGCTGTCTTGTTGCCTAAAACTGTCCAGATTTGTCCTTTCATTAGTGTACTTGTCAACAATGCACTCATAATTGATAATCTTCATGATTTGTTGTTGGTTTCACTTATATGCACGCCCAGACCTCCCCAAAGTGCCCAGAATCGCTTCCCAACCCACATAATGGACTTAATCAACTCCAAACATCTGATTAAAGAGCTGAGGTCTGTTGCTTCTGTCCATACTTATGCTTAGAAAACTTAAGATCTAACACAGGTCAGGCTAGAAAAGCTCCAAGTGAACAACCATGCAAATAGGGTGGTAACATTACTTACAGAACCTTCTCCAAGATATTTGTACCATTGTTCTAAAAACTTCCCGAACTGGAGTTGGAACTAGTTGGGGTTCAGCCAATTCACCCCTTGGGAACACTGAACTGGGATCTGAACTGGTTTGAATGGTTCAACCGATAGGTTCGAGTGGTTCAACTGATAGTTCAACTGGTTCAAACCCTTGAATTTTATTAAAAATATATTTTATTAAAAATATATTTTATTAAAATGTAAATATCTATGTATTTTTAGTGAATGAATTCATAAACAGTCATCTTCCAATTCCAATCCGAGTCTAACCCAAGTATGGTCTGATCCTTGGTCGATTCTAAGTTTGATCTGAGTCTGGTATGACTTGGTAAATTCTGTCTGATTCTAATTTCTAAAACAGTATTTTGTACTTCTATAAATAAGCACTCAATTCCCTTTTCTGTGGTTGTTGTTACTATTAATTTTCAAACATGGTAAGCAAACTTGGAACCTAAAACCCTAGAAAGCAGTAAACTCAAAAACTCACAAATTGTTGGTTTATAAGCTAGATCTACAAACACATAGCCAACTGAAAACACGAACAACAAAATAGCAGTGTTACCTCTCGAACCTATACTTCAAATGTGTAAAAGTCCCAAGCACAAAATGGAAACCCAAGAGTAACTCAAAGGGACTACCCACTGTCACCTTAATAACTTCCTCTCCAACTTTAGGTTGGATCTTCTCCAACACAAGGCAATATCCTTGAGATAATATTTCTAAGACAACAACAAGGAGGCTCAAGTTGATGTGAAGAGATAACTTAGCAAAACATTGTCTTTTTGTAGTATAGAAAACGAGTGATGGAAGATAAGAAACTAGTGTCTATCCAATATAGGGCAAATGGAATAAAGGGGCTACATCAAGAAAGCAATTTATAAATGATTAAGACAAAAGAGCTATGCCACAATATGCCTTAATGTGTTGTTAAACAATGAAGAAATAACTTGGAGGGGCCCTAAAGGTGCCACACTCAAACAATGCTATGACGGTTTGTCTTAAAATGAATTGTTTCACTTAACAACTCCCATTCAAAAAATGATAGATGTTAGATAACACATTCAGCAATAAGACATCAAAGGGGTAAAAAGTAGGATAATTCCTCACATAAACCCTTTCCAAGATGGTAGATGAACCCTTGAAACTTGGACTCTCAAGCATGCTCTTGGCAAGTGCTTTCAAGCATACATCATCATTAATTAAAGATGACAAATATTAGCTTCACATATAAAAGAGATAACCAAGAGAAATTCTCCATAAGTCTTCCATTAGATATTCAACAAAGTTCCAAGAGGAGAGAAATCCTAATCAACCATGAAAATGAATGAGGAAGGGCTACTCTTTGTATAGAGTTTAGCTCAACTTCCTTTACAAAAAAACAATGATCTTTGCTCCTAGATCCACAATTTGCTCAACAAACTCTCCAATAATAGCCTGAAGTGATTTAGATCCGCTTTTCTCTCCAAGTGAAACAATAAAATAATGCTAGCTCATAGCTAACTCTTGTTGTGTAGTCAACAATGAATAAAAGAATGTGTTGGTTATGTCATGTGACTTGCTCCAAGGTGGGCGTCTCCTTCAAGGAAATGAAACAAGAGTAACCTCCTCAAGATGACATGTGTGGCCTCTCCAAGAGGAATAACCCATCTAGATGGCATATGTATGCAAGTAGTCCACCAAGATTTGGACACCTTGCTTCTTTGAATTCTTCAAGTGTCATATCCTTAAAACATGTGCAATAAAACCCACCATCTATGGGTTGGCCCACTAAAGAATAGGATAAGTGATGTGTTAGTTTTTACAAGATTAAAGCAGTATAATTAATTGCAAATAAACAATAGGATCTCTAGAAGAAAGACAAAGCATAGAAACAAAGAACACAAGAATTTATCTTGGGAAACCCAATCGGGAAAAACCCAGCAAATCTTCGTATAGAGATGATGGCTCCTGAGAGTAGAGAAAAGAAGAAAGAGAGAGAAAATGTCTCTCTAAGATACAACCCCAAAAAACACTCTCCTAAACTGCAATAGCGCACCTTTTCTACTGGAGCAACTTCTTGTGAGTGAATGAATGAATGAGGAGGGGCGCCTCCTATTTATATTGATTTTCCAAGTGAAAAAATAATGGGTCTGACTTGACACTTTGACTAGGGTCGACCTACCTTGGGGAAATACAAATTAATTTTATTTTTATTATTTTCTTGTGTATTCTTTCCCCAGGGTTGACATTGATTCTTTCTAGGGTTTACTTGAGTAATTACATCAGTATAATCTCCTGTAGGAGGTACAAGGAAATACAATACAAGTACAATAAGAATAACTTCTGAAGTTGCACAAATTCCAACACTCCCTCTCAACAAGGGAGGTATTCTTCAGATAAGGTCATCATCAACATCGTGAACATCTAGGTCTCTTCTGTACATCTCATCTGTTTTGATCATCTCTATACATACTAAAGGTTGTCAACACTATCTCTATCCGTTGAGAGGTGTCATCAAAAATATGATCCACTCAGTTCGTCGCTAGATCTATCAGCTCTGCAAGTATACACAGTCCGTCAGAGAGAACAACAATCAGCATCTCATCTGTTATAAGTCCATCTCTACCTAAGAATCTGGACATGCTTCACATGACCATCTACTATCAGTTCATCTCAAGTGTTGGTGGGAATTCTCCTACAGCAAGTTAAGAACCAAGGCCAGTGGCAACTCTCCAAAAACACCAGGTTAAGAACCGGGACCAATAGAGGTCACTAGTGTACACGATCATCCACTACCAATTCATCTCAAGAGCTGGTGGGGATACTCCAAAGAACACCAAATTGAGAATCAAAACGTATAGTGGTCACTAGTACACACGACCGTCTATGTCTTACCTGTCTCAAGATGCCGAGGCCACCAGTGTACACCACCATCTACTACCAATTCATCTCAAGAGCTGGTGGGAATTCTGTAAAGAACACCAAATTGAGAATCAGAACATACAGTGGTCATCAGTGTACACAGCTATCCGTTACCTGTCCGTCTCACAATGACGATGGGATTTCTCCCATACCAAGCTGAGATTCAGAACAAGTAGAGGAACCAACATCACAGATATTAGTCTTGACTTTCCCTTTCCACGAGGGATGCATTTTCTTCTACTCCAAGTCTTCTGCGAAAGTATTCAAACTTTGTCCTGAGAAGAGGCTTGGTAAGAATATATGTAGTCTGGTCATCTGTCGGAACATACTATAACTCGACAGCACTTTTCTGCACCATATCATGAATGTAGTGATATTGAATCTCTATATGCTTCATCTTATCATGAAATATGGGATTCACTGACATCTGTATACAACTTTGGTTGTCACAGTGAATCACAGTTGGTCCTGAAATCTGACCAAATAATCCAGCAAGGAGTTTTTGAATCCATACTGCTTCTCAAGCTGCTACACTAGAAGCCATATACTCGGCCTCTGCGGTGCTAATTTCTTCTGAGGTTTACTTCCTTCTACACCAGGAAATCACTGCAAATCCCAAACTGAAGCAACATCCAAAAGTACTCTTCCTATCTGCAACACACCCAGCCCAATCTGAGTCAAAAAATCCTTGCAATATCATATCACATCCTAAAGCATATCTTAGACCATATCCCACAGTGCCACATAAGTATCTGAGAACATGTTTTGTAGAAATCGAGTGAATCTGTGTCGAATCAGTCATAAACTGGCTGAGAGTATTCACAACGAAACATATATCTGGTCTAGTATTTGTTAGATACATCAGAGAGCCAATCAATCGGCGATACATGGTGGGATCAATCATATCATAATTTGAAGTAGACTCCTTTAGCTTCTTGAATTTGGCATCCATCGGGGTAGCCATGGACTTGTAGTCCAACATCTCGAATCTCTTCAAAATATCGATGGTGTATTTTCCTTGACTTAGGAAAATTTCCTTCTGCCTCTGCCATACTTCTAATCCCAAGAAGTAATGCATCAATACAAGGTCCTTCATTTCAAACTCAAAGGCAAGCTTCTTCTTACACCATCCAATTAGTTTCTCATTTCCAGTGAGGAACAAGTCGTCCACATACTGGACCAAAATCAGTGGCTCATTATCCACAATCTTGTGTAAAGATTAGGATCTGCATCACTCTTGGTGAATCCCAAATTTTCCAAGTATATCTCTATTCGTCCATACCAAGCACGAGGTGCTTGTTTGAGTCCATATAAAGCCTTTTTCAATTTACATACGTGAGAATCTTTCTCATGGACAATAAACCCTTCTGGTTGTCCAATGTAAACTTCTGCCTCGATAATACCATTGAGGAATGCGGTCTTTACGTCCATCTAATGCAGCTTCCATCCCATAGTTGAAGCAATAGCAATGATGGTTTTGATGGAAGTATGTCGATCCATAGGAGAAAATGTTTCATCATAGTCAATTCCCTCTTTCTGAGAAAATCCTTTGGCAACAAATCTTGCCTTGTGTTTTTCCACACTGCCATCTGCTTTGTGTTTAATCTTGAAAATCCATTTGGAGGTCACTACCGACTTCTCCTCAGGTCTCGGTACAACCTCCCATACGTCATTCTTCATGATGGACTCGAACTCCTGCATCATGGCATCCTTCCAAACTTGGTGTCTGGATGCCTCCTCGTACATGGTGGGCTCCGAGTCAATGATGTGACTCATCAATGCTACATAACGCAAGAAGATCTAAGGTATTATACTTTCTCGATGGATTTCGTGTGGAGCTTCGTGCCCCTCTGCATCCTGCAATGTCTCTTGTGCCCATCTAGGTCTTTTCCGGCTTACTACCATATCTGTGGGAGCATCAATTGGCTCAACTAGATCAATGGGATCGATCAATTCATTATTTTCTTCATACTCCCTCTTAGCTTATGAAGGGGGAGATGATCTCATCTCTTCATCATCATCAATCTCCATATCAGATCCTCTTCCTTTTCAGATAGCCATCTCTTCTTCAAAGGTCACATCCATAATGACTTCGATCTGCCTTGATCCTGGGATGTATATTATGTAGGCCTTTGAGGACTCATTGTATCCCACGACTATTCCCTTCTTGCCTAAAGGTTCTATTTTAGTCATTTTATCCTTGGGCACATTTATGTAGACTAGGCAGTCAAAGATACGAAGGTGGCCCACTTCTGGCTTCACTCCTGTGAAGGCTTCTTCTAGAGTCATGTTCTTCAAGATTTTATGAGCGCATCTGTTTTGTACATATACAGTTGTTCTGGATGCTTCTGCCCATAAGAACATCAGTAGACTCTGGTCATGTATCATGGCTTTGGATTCCTCCACAATTGTTCGGTTCTTCCTTTCTGCAACCCCATTTTGTTGAGGGTTGTAGGGAACTGTGAGCTCCCTCTTAATTCTTGCTTCCTTCCAGAAATAATTGAATTCTGTAGAGGTATATTCTCCACCATTGTCTAATCTCAGGATCTTAATTCTTTTTCCTGACAGATCCTCGACTTGTGCTTTGAATTCCTTGAATTTGATGAGTACTTCCTCAGATTCCTTGGTCTTGAGGAAGTATATCCACGTCTTTCGTGAGTTGTCATCAATAAATGTTACATAGTAGTTGTAACCACCCAATGAAGTAGTCGCCATGGGTTCGCACAAGTCAAAGTGGACTATGTGACCAGCTTTTTTGTACCATATTTGGATTACCTGGGGAGCCGCCAGTTGACAGACTTGTTCAAAGTCTGATTCCAGTGTATCAGTTGATTCGTCTGCTTGTCTAGCCAATATTGGCTAGTCACTTTTTTATTTGAATAATTTTGACCATGGCCCCGCGGGGTTTGTAATAAAATGTGCTAGTAGGATATTTTCGAGTGGTTCGGTCTCCTGAGAGGTAGAATCTCAAATAGGGTATTCCAGGGAGTTTTTTGCCCCTGACAATTATGCTCTGCCTTCAGCCGAGTATAATTGACGAGGTTTTCTCCCGCTTCCTCCAAAGCTGGAATGCCCAATGTTGAATTCTAGGCCTTGGGGGGTTATTAGAGCCCAACTGGGTGTTATAAGCCTACTAGACATTATTTAGATAGGTCATGGTCATGTCCTAAGTCATCTGGACACATAAAAAAATTTCGAAAAAATCTTTTTCAAACGGGGAAAAAATATTTTTTTTAATTTTTTTAATTTTTAATTACTTTTCCTAAGTTTTTTGGGTTAATTTTTCCATTAATTAAATGGAAAAAACCTGTTCGTGGTAAATAAGTCATCCGGACTTCGAATTCAGTGATTGAAGGCTCTAACCTTAAGCCAAAAATCATTCTTGATCAGCCAGCCAGTCAAAACCAACTTTCAGATCAACAATCGGACACATAATGCCTTTTTTCTCAAAAGAGTCAGTTTTGAGGATAAAAATGATTTTTTATTAAAAAAATGATTATTTTGGAGAAAATTAAAACTCTCCAAATTAATCCAAATTCAGTGAAATAAAAGGCTAGATGACATCTCATGGAGCACTTATGATGGTTGGAGTTATCATAACTCGGCTTTAGTCATCATTAAAAGAGCAATTAATTTATTATCAGTTAGCAGACATGTCATCTCCAGCTAAAGATGAGATGGAGAGCTCTCATTCGTTCGGTGATTTGATCAAGGTGAAGATTGAAGCTTACACCATCAGTGGACTTCCCAAACCTAGCACAGACTCCAGCCAGACCTAAAGAGGTGGTTTTACCAACATCCAGGAGCCTCCTTCACCCATTCAAGCCCCTCCTCAGCAGCGATGCGCCTTCCACACGTGTGGGCTTGTTTGAGGGTTGATTTCAGTGTTTTCAGTTGGAATGGGGGCGCCTTGCCTGGGTGGAGGCCTCCCCTCACTCCCGGTCCTCCGATTTAGGTTTGGCTCTGCTGTTAGGTGGTCAGGCTGGTTAGGTTATTTGGTTTGGTTTTAGGGTTTTAGCACTCTCTCATTGTATAAATAGAGGCTCTTTCAGCTCTATCAAGGTGGATGATTGATGTAAAGAACCTCTGGTAAAATATTGTAATGCTCGTTGCTCTTATGCAACCTATTTTGTAGTAAAGAAAGGCTTTGGAGGCTCATGCTGTGTGGATCCTGGGTGCATATGTTCCGGCTAATGAGGGGAAATTGTTCTAGTTTCTTTGCTTTTGATAATGTGTGGGTATTAATACATGCTTTAGAGGGCTTCTATAAACACGTAGGAATATGTATTTGTAGCTTTCAAGTTACCTATTTATTTCATTTACTTTCAAAAGCCTCAAAGAGCATTGTTTTATTCAGCTGTATTTCATGCTTTTGAGATTTGATTAGTAAATAATACATGTTTTAACCCCCATGTTGCCAAGTGTATAAGATTGTGTTTGCAGATCACTTCATTGTACCAAGTAAGAGGTTGAGCTAAGTTGCATCTACTCTTCTTGGAGCAAAGCATATGTACCTAGCAGCTGCATGCCATTGGGATCCAAAGTGATTTCAAGGATTCAAGATCCAAGTGGTTCATCTTCTCCATTCACCCTAAAGTCAAATTTTCTCATTATTTTACTTTATATTTACAAGTAGAGTTCTGATTTATAAAGCTAATCTTTCACATCTACTTGCTTCCATTTTTAGATCTAGAAAGTGTCAAATGTTATGCATTCTTTCTCAGATCTAGCTAGTACTTGAAGTAGCACAAAGTTTCTATTTTTTGTTCAAGTATTAGTTGTATGTTCATAGTGTATTTCATTGTCTAACCCACAAACTCGTTGGTTCCTCACTTTTCATGACAGGTTAAGCGGGAAAATTGACAAAAACTTAAGGAATTAAGCGGCAAAAAACCTTCCATTGTTCCTCTTCTTAATCCATTTTCTACCGGTCGCTTTGTTTTGTCTCTTTTACCTCTTCTTCATCGCTGCCTCGTTAGTACTCTTTTACCATCCATTTTTCTCTTTTTTGGACAGCCCTAGTGTGCCCTAGCTTTCTTTCATTTTTTGCCTCTTTTTGCCCTAATTTTTTGACCCTCTTGAACCTTGTTTTTGGCCTTTTTGGCCACTTTTTGTTTGTTGTCCTGTTTTGCATTTTTTATGACAGCCATCTCCCTTCTTCATCGTTGCCCCATTTTCTTCAATTTTGTTCATCTTTTAGCTTCTTAGTTGGCTGCCCTATTCTCCCTTTCTTTGGTTTTGATTCTTGCTTAGTTTGTTTGCCTTCCTTCTCTCATCTTCTTTTGTTTCAGCCCTCTTTCCTTTGCTCCTTTTTACTCTCTTCAAACTTCTTCCCTTTTCCCTTTTCACAGGTTCCAGAAAGATCTCAAAAGTAAAAATAAAAGGCACTCTCCTTTTTTACAAGTTATAATATTTGTAGAGTTACTTTGCCTTTATTTGAAAAGTCTTTTCAAAGATCAGGATCCTTAAGGCACATTGTATAAAATTAATAAAGATCTTTTGTTTTGAGTGGGGTTTTTAAGTCCCTACTCTCATCCTCCCCAATTTGGGGAGGCTTGCGTTGAGTCCACTTGTGTATGCTTAGTTTAAATTTGCTTAGCTTCATCATTATAATTGAATCTTTTCCGTAGAATTTTAATTACTAATCCATCATTTATAATGCATTGAATGAATTGATTACTTCAAGTTCTTTTAATTGTTTATCTTTCTAAGTAAATCAACTGTGCAAATCTCTTGAATCACACCATAAGGTGGATCAAGAGTGCTCTCTGTCGGAGAGTCCAATCAACTAATATCATCTTGTGCTTATTTAATCAATTAATAATCCATAAGTAAGACTCTTGAACTTGCAGAAACACAAGTCAAGAGCACTCTCTATCGGAGAGCATTTTAGATTTACATAATCCCTACATTAGCTTCATATAGATTAGCTAAGTCTCTTGAACCACGGTCATAAGACAAGGTCAAGAGCACTCTCTGTCGGAGAGTTTTAATTAATTAACTTAATAAAATTCGCAACTCACACCCCTTTAATTAATTAACCCCCTTTCCTCCTTGTCGGAGTATGCTTTGACCGATCTTACATCGGAATACCCAGAAACGGCATTGGATCTCTAAACCCCACAAGAGGAACTTAACTAAAACATTTCCCCATAACCAACGCACCGGCGTTGTTCGATAAATACCGAGGCATGTGGGAAAATTCTAAGTGTGGGCACTGGGCTACCCAATCTGGGCACTGGTAGTTAAGTTATTGAACACTTACCTTTGACCCCAGACAGGTCCGTCATCTCTTCGTATGGAGCCACTGAAGGTATTACCGATTAGGACATCCAGCTACCATAAGTGAAGATCACAAACAAAAAACTCTTAAAACTTACCAAGAGCACTTGCAAAACCTAACATTCACTGGCATCTTTTGGGATTCACATATTTACACTCAAAGCATCTCTGATAAGTTGACTCCATAGGCACTGGTCCCATCTTTTAGCATTGTTGATAATCTGGACCATTTGTCCATCGAATGTTTGATTATAAATCATATCTGTGAATGCTTTATCTATTTCGTGAAGTTCTCAAATATTTGTCTATCTTTCAATTCCGGTGATAGCAACGTGGATTGCTTTGTCTTCAATTCATCACATTAATCATCTTAAATCACATATAACTCCTAAACAACACCCATCCGCATCCGAAAAATCTAAAAATTAACTTAAACATTGAGCCATAGAAAACTCTTTGTTAGGGACTACCCCCCTTGGCTTCGTTAGGAGTTAGCCTAAACGGAGGAGCTAGGAGTAGGTGACAGTACCTAGCTCTGTGCTTGCCCCCAAGGTCACACCTCTCCCACTTTCTCAAGTGATGAGACAGCTTTCGGAAGATTTCTGCTGCTGGTGTGCAATCGGCGGACAACAGACTAGACCCAATATTCCCTTGGATCTGCTTTCACTTTTTGGAAAGGAACCCTTGGTATTCTTACCAAGTGTACTTCGTCTACATACACCACCATGGTCTACATGAAGGATTGGTAGACCTATCACCATATTCCTTAATGCTAGGAGAGCTTAATAGTTTAGATGAGCTAGTCTTCTATGCCATAGCTCATTGATGTTAGTGGAATCATGGACTAGAACTTAAGCTGGTAGAGTGCTCAAAAGATACAAGCTTTCATCCCTTACACCAATCACTTTTGTTGTGTTCATGCTAGAATTCTTGTGCCATGCAAGCACATTTCCATCTGTGAATGTAACTCTATATCCCTTGTCTTCTAAGGCGGAGATGGAGACAAGGTTTCTTTTCATACCAGGAACATACAACACATAATTCAGATGTAGTAATGTTAGACATAATGGCACATTGAGAGGGGGGGTGAATCAGTGTGCTAGCACTCTTAACAAATTTCACTCTCGGAACTTAAACAGAGATCATCATTTGCATGTCATCAACATAGATCATAAGAGACACATCACAAGACAAGTATAGTAAACTATTTATAATTTGATATGAATTGCAATGGAAGACTTCAATCTTCGCGATTACATCAGGACCAACTGACTGAAGAGCACCAACTCTTATTCCAAGACTCAGCTTGGTTCTCTTAGCTCCAACTAAGAAGATGTGAGGTATCCAAACCTCAAAGTGCAAGACTCATCTTTCGTTCACATACTAGTCACTCTCATCAACTCTGTGATGTCATTCTACTATTGGTTTCACTATCAATCAGTTGTCACATCAAGATGCTACCAATGTCAAGTCAAACTCACATTGTCAAATCAAAAGCTCGAGGTTGTTACTATCCTCTTTATTTTGATAGCCTTAGTATGTCCTCAAGGAAATATTCAATTTAGTCCAAGACTGTGTCAAGGTATCTTTGATATGTGCATCAAAATCCAAAATGTCTGCTCAAGAGGCCAAGTTGCCTCTGTTTTGATTTATTGAAGAAGCTTGTCAGCCTTACCGCTTCTTTTCTTCTACTATAGACTTGCAAGACACCTTCTCCTTTTCTTCCTTCCTCAAGCTTTATCACTCAGTCTCAGAAGGCTTCTTCTAGGCTAAATGTAGACCCAATCTTTGTTGAAAGCAAGATATTAATATAAGCTACTGAACTACTTCTCTAGTTCGTCCTTGTTGGCCTCAGTCGTCCATTTTTCCATAGCTCATTTGCTTAAGTCTGTATTGCACTTGGACCGTCCTTAAATCAGAGCAATATTAATACTTTCACTTCAGCAACCTTCTTCTTCTTGAATGTATCCAACAGTCCACATGACCTCTCCTTTGGCTAAATATGGTAACAGCCTCAAAATTGTGTTGGTTAACTGTGGTCTTCCTGTCTATAGATGGATAACTTCAACATAATGGACTGAGACTACTTTAGTATGAAGAACATAATGAACACTGAAATACTCCTACGGTCGCCATTGTACACTCCTTAAACCCGAGATCAAAGAAAGACTTCACAAGGAGCTTGCTTCTTGACTGCAGCTACTTCAGAGGTTGTTTTATAACCAAAATTCAGAGCTATTCATTCAAGCAAAAACACACCTTCAAAATGAGGTCATGGCCTTGGTATTTATACACATTTTCCTAACATATTTTACTGAGTCGACTTTGCCAATGTTTGAATTAATCTTTTATTGAAACTAGTTTGACTGGGTCGACCTTGCACATGGTTAATTAATAATTAAATATTTTATTTCAAAACAAAATTTGAGTCGACTTCTTGTATTGTGTTTGGTTAACTTTGTATGCCATTTCCGCCTTCTTTTATTTAAACTAAGTTGACTTCTAACAGACCTTGTATGTGAGCTTATCCAAAGGTTTTAAGCATATTTTTCTTCTTGTTCACAAGAGTATCAAAGTCCTAGAAGGTAGGGTAATTACACCACATGACTCCACAATTTTGTGGGTTATCAACCATGCATAAAAGGTGCCACAACCACGTCCATTATGTTTAATTACTTCATCAGCAAGCAAGAGGAGTTTTTTTAAGGACTATCAAACCAAATAACATGTGCAGATGTTCATGGTACAAGGATTCCATCAAGTCTTCATGGTCCAAGTTATCACTAGCGATGGCACCATTATCCAATCAACCTTGTGGGCTGAGGATCATCAAGCAAAGGCTCCATCTTCTTCATAAATCAAGAACTTCTTTAACAACTAGCATATAAGCTTCAAGGCATCTTCAAGGTCATCAGGAACAGCATACCCACTTCAAGGGCTCCACACACATATAAGCCACATCATCTTCAACAAATGACCATAGAATGGGTCATTTGTGCCACCTAGTGCTCCAAAGCACATATCATGGCTCCAATGCCCAAACAGCGCCATGTCCTTCTTGCCATGTCATCAACCTTTATTACTCCTTTGTCATTAATGGCTTGTCATCAATGACAACCATGCTCAACAAGTCATTGGATTCCAACTAAAGAGAGGTAGATCCAAATCCTTTCACAGTGTAGTTGGCATCATCTCCAAGTACAACACGGAGATGGGATTCTTTCTAAACAACTTCTGAAAGGTTCTCTTTATAACTAGTCATATGCTTAGAAACACCACTATCTATGAGCCATGTATCACTAGTGGTGAGAATAGTACCTGATAATGTTGATATGAAGAAGAATTTTGTACGATCTTCATTTCTTTGTTTCTTGTGATGATGACCATCTTCCACATCAATTGTTGAAGCTTCATGCTTCCTCCTGTTTGAACTAAAACACTTGCTTGCATAGTGACCATATTTCTTACACTTATAGCATTGTATGTGTGATAAGTTCTTCTTTTCCCTCCAATCTGGAGAAGAACTTGGTCTCCTAGCCTAGTGCTTATGTTTGTGAAACTTCCTTCCTTTTCCCTTGCCTTTCTTCGCATGAGTGATGAAGGATTGATTCTCCTCAACTTGAGGACCATGAAGTCTTTGTCTTGTTGCAATCCTGGTCTCTTCTTGAGTGTAGTCTGCCCATAACTTGTCAAATTTGGGCAGCTTGGTTCGACCACTTATGGTTTGGATCAAGGACTCCCAAGATGGTGGAAGACCATTTAAAGTGGTCATGACAAGCTCCTTTTCTTCAATGTTATCTCCACTGGACCTTAGATTGTCCCAAAGTTTGATGATCCTCATGAAATATGATGCGAAAGATTCGTACTTCATTATCTTCATATTTGACAATTGGTTCCTCAATGTGAGAGTCACAATGATGCTACTGTGTTCAAATAACTTCTTCAAGGTCTTGAACATCTTCCTAGTTGTCTTATTTTCTGAGATTTGTGGAACCAAGTGATCTTTGACTAAGTCCACCAAAGTCCTTCTTGCTTTCGCATCACACTTCCTCCACTGGGACTTGTCTTCTTGCTCTTCTGGTTCTAGAACTTTTTCATTGACAAAATTCAAGAGATCATTTTCTTCTAGGATGAGAAGAACCCTAGGCTTCCAGGATATGAAGTTTGTAGCCCCATCAAGACAATATTCTACCTTCATTCCAATCATCTTGTCTGTAGATCTGAGCCAGAAACCCTAGCGGGAATTAGGTCAAAAATGAATTTTGGAATTTAGTGAAACTGACCTTACAGATAGATGCGCCCTTTCAAGGCGAGTTGAGGGAGGATGAGGTCGGGCCAAAACAATGGTGGGAAGCCTCCAAAACTTGAAACCCTAATTTTTTCTCGTAGTATCTCGCAATGTCCCGCAGTCAAAAATTGAAACTTCTTCAAATTTGACTCTGCTTCCACCAAAAGATGTGCCTCCCCTAGAGCGAATTTTCCACAGCTCTTTTTCTACTAAAGAGATGAGGGAAGGCCTTGGAAGGTCAAACCCTAGCTTTCGGCAATGGCCTCTTTTAGAGTTGCTCTGATTCCATGTTAGTTTTTACAAGATTATAGCAGTATAACTTAATTGCAAATAAACAATAGGATCTCTAGAAGAAAGACAAAGCACAAAAACAAAGAACACAAGAATTTATCCTGGGAAACCCAATAGGTAAAAACCCAGCAAACCTTCATATAGAGATGATGGCTCCTAAGAGCAGAGAGAAGAAGAAAGAGAGAGAAGATGTCTCTCTAAGATACAACCCCAGAAAACACTCTCCTTGATTGTAATAGCGCACCTTTTCTGCTAGAGCAACTTCATGTGACTGAATGAATGAATGAGGAGGGGCACCTCCTATTTATACTGATTTTCCAACTGAAAAATTACTAGGGCTGACCTACCTTGGGAAAATACAAATTAATTTTATTTTTATTATTTGCTTGTGTATTCTTTCCCCGGGGTTTACAATGATTCTTTCTAGGGTTTACATGAGTAATTACATCAGTATAATCTCCTATAGGAGGTACAAGGAAATACAATACAAGTACAACAAGAATAACTTCTGAAGTTGCACAAATTCCAACATGATGTCCACATGCTAACCATAGTCCCTCAAGTTAGGACGTCGCCTTCAAATGGCTCAATATTCAACATATCAACTCATTATAGAATGTGTAAAGGCTATATCCATGGAATGAGAAGTCAATCCATTAAGATAGAGGCGCCACATGCAATGTCATCACAATACTAAAGTAACTCCATGAAGGAAGGGGATGGCCCCATCCTACAAGCAATAAAATATAACCATGTGTTACCTTTCAAACTAGCACACCTTTGCAATCAAGGCTATGTAGGCCTAGTTATAGTGATGATAAGCTCAAGAGAGAGTTAAACCCAATGTCATCATAGTCTAACCTGTCAACACTTTGAGTAACTCCAAAAACTAGAGGGAGACCCTAATCAATGAAAGATAACTACAACCACCAACAAACCACAAACACCTTCCACAAAACCTTAATAGCTATGATCAGTGCCTTATCGAAGTCAAACAATATTAAATAAGGCACAATAATCATGCAACAATGGAGTTATTCACTTTATCACAAATTCCAAATAATATTAGACCTTTCAACGCAATTTCACATCTTCCAAGGCAATGTCACACTTCCTAAGGCAACTACTCCAAAAAGTGTGCCCTCAAGGAAAAGAGGACAATTGAATAAGGGAAAAATTTGTAGGACAAGCCAAAGATACCACACACTCTAATTCATCAATTACAATGGTTTCACGTATCCCAATGCACTTCCTCAAAAGAGAATGCCCTCTAGTGTTTGTGGATAAAACCCTAGGGAAAAATTTTAGAGTGGACCATGTTACGTTGCACCTGTACCCACCGCACCTTCAGATGTGCCCCAAGGAGAGAGATGTCATTTTTTTACCAGGAGGGGTATTATTCTGTAGTGGTGGTCATGGTCGACCCCTTTGGTCCTTCCTTTAGGCGTACGATGGCTTAATGGCACTGCCAACTGCCCTTTGTTGGGGTTTTTCCTGGGGTTGGTGTCTAGGGCTCCTAAGAGTTGATCAATGGGTCACATGACCCCAAACTTGTTTCCTTGCACCGGTGACCTTTCTTTCAGTTGTGAGGCCTTGGTCTCTCTTCATAGCCATCGCATACACCCTCCTGGTCACTCTGTACTCTAGCGCCCTCTCTTCTTGGGCTATTTTCCATGATGATGTCATCCTCCATGCAAGGTCGTCCTTCTTGTTTCGGGAGGGCGTTGAGGGAGTTTTTGCTTTCTCGAGGTTAGACCCTCCCTCCAGCTAACTCCCGTCTTTTGTTCGAAGTGATTTGTTTATTTTTAGCCATTTTAGTCACTTTTGGGTAAACTATGGCGAAAAAGACCCTTGTTACCCATAGACCGGATTATGTATATTATTTTTGTTATGATTTTAAGTTGACATTTTAGAATTTCAAATTGTCATTTTAAAGGCATGTCGGCCTAGATATTTTTGTGAAGTGAGTGTGAGAGGCTATAAATAAACCTCTCCTCACTTCATTTGAACAATAAGACAAGTGGGATCAAACAATATGTTACTATTTTACCCAACTAGGGCTCTTTGGAAATGATGCGTACCACTTGAGGAAGATGATTTTCTGGGTTTGAAAGGCAACTCTTGAGGTTTCTTTGGTTCTATGCTCTTGCTAAAGGTGATGCTTTGATTTGTTGGCTAAACACTTGCACAAAGAGGTATCTAGGGCTTTTCTTGATCTCTCTTTGTTAAATGTTGATAAATGATACATGTTCATGGATTGAATGGTAGCCAATACAGCTGCATTTGGTATTGGCTAGGTCATTTTTCAGCCTTTAGTCACCTTGGTTCACAGAAGTATGTCCATTGTAGAATTCCTTCTAGGGTTATAGCCTTAGGTCTTTAGTTTTTATTTCCACACCTAGGACAAATTTCTCAAAGAAAGGTTGGTCACATCCTTATATGCCTTAGGGCTAGGGTAAAACCTTAAAAGCCTTGTCCCAAACCTATCATCCTTCAAAATCTTGCATTTGCATGGTAGATTTAGGCTAGTTTAGGTTTGCATTTTGCATCTAAAAACCCAAAAAAATTATAAAATTTCAAAAAATCAAAATTTTGGCCAATTTAGGGCGTCTTGAAATTTTTGGCTCCTAAAATTTTGGGCCCTACAATTTTGGCCTTCCTCCTAAAGCTTCGCCCTACCTCCTATCCCCTTCGCCTTCCCTTCCTCTCTTGTTTCCAGCCCTCGGCCTACCTCATTCTAGCCACAACCTGCCACTAGCAGTCTTAAGGTTGCCTTCTCTCACCCTCGGCTAACCTCATCCCACCTCGGCCAACCTCTCTAAGGCTTGGCCTCTCCTTTTTGCAGTCCTTTCTGGGTTGTGGTTTCCTTTAGGGCTGCTTCCAGTGGCCCCTTTAAGTCTGCAATTTATTGCAACCTGTGAAACATCCAAACTGTTGATTTTTCTTGAGCAGCATCGAGAGCCATTCTCTTAGGAGAATGGAGACATCTGGTCAAGGACCAGGATGTGGAACCATTCCAGCACTGGGGGACTCAACCTCGAGTTGAGTGACCATTCTGTTGAATGGAGACATCTAGTCAGGGTCCAGGATGTGGAACCAGTTCAGCACTGAGGGACTCAACCTTGAGTTGAGTGACGATTCTATTGAATGGAGACATCTAGTCCAAGACCAGGATGTGAAACCAGTCTAGCACTAGGGGACTCAACCTAGAGCTGAGTGGCCATTATTTGAATGGAGGCACCCGTTCAGTTACCAGGAATTTAACCTAGTCTGAGACTAGGGACTCAACCCGGCGCTGAGGGCCATTCTCAGGGAGAATGGAGGCGCTTGGGTTGTTACCAAGTATTTGACCCAGGGTCAAATTATGCAGCCTATGGCTAAGGCACCTGATCTGTTACCAGGATATCACTATAAGCCCTAGACCGAGTCTAGGCATGTGAAACACTCTAACCCTCAATCTATGGGCTTTGTGATCTTCTCCAAGGCTTAGCTACCCTTGGTTAAGACACATAGTACCCGATCTTGGTGTCACATAGATGAGAGATAAAAGCATTAGTAATTCTCTCTATTTATGATGATGTACTTTGAGTTGGGATGAAGGACCACCTTGACAACTTGTTTTGACCACAGGGGCACTTGAAGAAGGCTAAAGTAAAAGACAAAAATACATAAGGACCCTTAGTACCACTACGGAGTCCAAGTGAAAGTGCAAAAAGACCTTTAATACCACTAAAGGTAAAAGTCAAACTAATAAAAGAATAAAATAATATTATTTTGTTCTTTTGAGGTTTGGTCCACTTACTGGTGACTCAAAGGATATAAAAGAACATCAATCCATTTCATTTTCACACGCACTTTCTCATCATCTACAACTACTTCAAAGAACACTTTTGCTAGTGTTTTTTTTTAAAGAAGACTTTTTATGGTTATGCCCTAGCATGGAGGATTCTAGCTAGGGCACCCATTCTTATTACAACAAACCCTAACCTAGGGTTTCACTCACGAAGAAGAACAGCAGCAGCCTTCTCTCCTTCTACACATGCTAGGGTTTCACCCTACCCCTCTTCTTCCCTAGCCCTCTTCTCTTCACGGGCAGCTTTGCAGACCTCACAGGCAGCTCTCAGATTTCACGGGTTGCCCTCAAACTTCATGGGCAGCCCCTCCTGCTCCTTCGGTAACCCTTTTATCACTCACAGGCACCTAGAGCAGGCTTGGGCAGCCTATTAGTGCCCACGGGAACCTACAATAGGCCCTAACGAGGCTCGGGGCAGCCTACTAGTGCCTTCATGCACCCACAGCAGCCCTAACAGGCTCGGGCAGGCTTCGGGGAGGTAGACAAAAGTCGGCCAGACCTCCGGGCAGCAGTAGAGAAGCCTTGTAGGGCTCGGGCAATAGTAGAGAAGCCTTGTAGGGCTCCGGCAGCAGTAGGAGAATCCCTGTAGGGCTCAGGCAACAGCTGTGAGATCCAGGCAGGCAAGAAACAGGTCTAGGCAGGGATAAAACAGGTCCGGGCAGGAGAGAGAAAACCCGGGCAGGCAACCGTACATCCAGGAAAGCAGTTGAGACATCCAGGCAGCCACAAATATGGTCATCTTGATCTCGAGCAGCAGAAGAGGAATTAGGGAAGTGTTGTAAAGGAAAGTATCCTATGGCTAGGGTTTAAAAGGCCATCAACGTACTGGGGTTGAAAAAGAGATGCAAATGGTTCTGCAAGTAAATACAAGCAAGATCAGAGATTAGAATGGATCATACCTTAGCCAAACGAAGGTTGATCCAAGCAACCATTCAATCCTCTTCTTGCTCCTCTTGCTCCTCTTACTCCAAGAGACCTGCAAAACAAATTATACCTTCCTCAAACCATTATGACCACATATAAAGCAATGATAATCAAATAAACATGAAATAATAATCTGATTAACATCAACATCTGATCATAAACAAAGATTCAATCACACATTGAACAATGATTTGGGAAGAAGAAGGACATCACATCTTTATTAATCTTGAAAACAAGTACAAGTATACCTTCTCTTCAAGTTCGGCACCTCACGAAACCTTGATCTGGTTCTGCTGCTTCTCTTCTCCAAGGAACTCAGCCTCCAAGCTCTGCAACACAAGGAGAAAGCTTCTAGGGCAAAGGTGTGGGCAAAGAGAGTCCCAATTCCTCCAAAATAATGATGCAAAGATTCAAGTCCCTTCTCATGGACCTCCCTACCTCTATTTATATGATTAATGAAGAGTTAGGGTCGAAGACAAAGTAGTTACAACTGAAGGAGTCAGTTGCATAACTACCCAAACTACCCGAATTTCAAAATACGTATTTTTTTGACATTTTCAGGAGGCGTACGCGGGTTGCAGAGACAACAGTCGCGTACACGAGGAGGCATACGCGGGTTGCAATGCAGAAAAACGCGTATTTAAGGCATACGTGGGTATTATATATAACAAGCCGCGTACGTACGCGGGTTTCCTTAAGAAAACACGCGTACACATCAAAAAATCTCATTTTTAGGGTATTTATAGGCATTTTCACACTTTGGTGTCTTCTGGAAAGTTTTAGCTAACACAGATACCTTTCCAACGGTGTAGAGATGAGGTCAAACAGAGTCACAGAACTCAAGATATGGGTCCTCCAAGTTAGGTGTTTTTTCAGTGACTTTCAATGACTTTCATGAACTGTCGACATGCGACGAAATCATGGGAAAGTGGTCACAAGTAGAGATGTGTCATTTTGAGCTATAACAGATGCCCCCTAATCTATGAGGTTAGAGGGGAAGACGATAGCCGAAATACATTATAAAGGAAACAGTTGAGTATGGAGAGAGTAGAGAATCCAAGATCAAAAGGCTCAAACAAAGGTACCTGAAAGAGAGATAAATGTTAGATAAAAACTGATCTCTGGGACATACAAGTCCATATACAAATCATCGCTATAAAGATACAGGCGGATCCAACATATGTATAACTGATGAAACTATCATGGTCGCTCAATATGCAAAAAGGCGCCATATCAAATCTAAAGGAGTCATGGCCACAAATGAACAAGGTGGATCCATGCTCAACAATCAATCATAGCCACAAGAATACAAGGTGGATCTATGTCTCAGGAAAATGTCATATAAAATGTAACAAGGTCTTGCGCAGCTTGGGAAATAGCAAAAATGATGATGCTACTGTCAGCCCAAGGTCTTCAATCCAAACCGCCCAAAAGGTACGAATCCTAACCATGCGAATAAAGGAGTTGAAGTCGAACATGGAGGAAACCGTTTGATTATCAGTCAATAATGAGAACCGTTAACAAACGCGACAGAAACCACCATTAATGAAAATGGTCTCCAAGGTACCTAGTACATTCTAACAAGTGTGAATACAAGGACTTGAAGTCGAACACTTGAAAAATCCATCGAGTAGGAGACAATAAGGTATTCTCACTACCCAATAGCGAGGGAAATTGCCACTAATGACTGCAATCCCCAAGGTACTGTCATAAAACTCTAAATCTCATCCCCGGAACAAGATGTGTTGCAGTCGATAGGAAGAGATCCGTTGGAAGGAAGGCATTAAGGCATCCTTCATCATCCAACACGAGGTAAGTCAAAGACTAATTGGATCTGGAATTGGTACTGAATTTCACAACAAGAACCACCGAAGACATGATGTAATGAACTGATACCAGGGAATGGCCGACACAAAAGGTCAAGGCAACTGCAAAATGGCCGACAAAGGTTTAATCATTGAACAATGAGCACGACACAAAAGTGATTTAGGCAGTTTTTGACACAAAAAAGACCAACGACACAAATCTGCAATGTAGGAGACATTGACAGATTCCCCATATAATTGGAAAAGAAACCAACTGGAGGAGTAAGAAACTCTGAATCAAAATAAGGTCAAAATACTAGGACCCAACTGTTGATAGACTCAAAACTGGTGCTTTGTTCAAGGAAACAAGACTTGCTGCCACGATGTAGAAAACATGTGAATGAACTTCCCTTCCCCTCTTTCTTGTAAAGGTTTAACGAGTCCAAGAAAGCAAACTTGGGACCATCTTCATTTTTGGCAAGCTCGAAGAAAAGACAGAAGAAAGCTTGGTAAAGCACTGATTCGTGGATTTTACGAGCCCGAACTAGTACATGCTCGATGGTGTTTTCATAGTTTAGAGAGTCTAAAAACTCCAAAGAAGACTCCAGGGGGGTGTTTTTTCGTACAATTTAGTCTCCTAAGGCCGAAAAAGTATAAAACATACCAAAGAAAAACTCTCTTAGCTTCCGAAGAAGTAAGGCGCACATTTTTCGTATTTAGTCAAGAAGGTCCGAAAAAGGTTAAATTACCACCTACTCAACGCTCCTTCAAAAGCAGCATATAGCCTGAGTTTTACGAGTGTGAAATAAAGCAAGATCACTCGGAAAGATCGATTTGATTACAAGAAATGGGGCTTACAACAATAAACTCGATGCTTTGTTCTTTAGGATTTAACGAGCATGACAAAGACATAAAGTACACTCGAAATCTTTTTCATGTTTAGGTCTAGAGCACGAAAAAGAGAAAACTAAGCTCACACCAGGTTCCTTTTCCATAAGTTTAGCACCTCAGGTCCAGAAAAGTGATAAACCTATGCCTGAGAATACTCTTCTCAATCCCGAAGAAAAGAGAGTGTTCCTTTCTCGTCTTATTCCACATGGTCCGAGAAAGAGATAACCTACCTCCAATGTAGATGCCCGTTCACATATTCTTAACGAGCCTGAACGGACAAGTTTACTTGGCAGTCAAGTCTATTTTGGGGAGTCAGACCTGGGCCTAAAGAAACTCAATATCTCTCCCGTGAAATTTTAACAAGTGAGAAAAAGTCAACTCCTGACCTCCTTACTGTTTTTAACGAGCTCGAAGGAGAGCAAAAAGAATGCTCTAAATGCGAGGAGACGAGTGTCATAGGCAGGCGAAACTAGTTCCAAGCGCAAGGAACAAACCTATGCATAATGCAAGGAAAATGAGCAGGATAAAGACACACGAGGAACGTCTCCTCAAGGTAAAAGGTGTCAAGTTGCAAAGGCAAAAAGATACAAGGCTGAGCGATGATGAGATCAAAGATGAGGGCTTATACAATGAGCTAAAAGCGTGGAAACCGACATCAGGCTCATAAGCGCGAGCAGGGCACATGCAAATGCAGTTACAGCTTGAACAACAAGACAAGGCCAGTAAACAGTTGTGAATCCAACTAAGAATCCTGTCTCCAAGAAACAACAACATCAGGATCATATTCAGAAGAAAAGATCTGATGTGGGTCACTTTGGCAAAAACACATGTGACTTTGCTATCTCCTACAAAAGGTGTAGTCAAGGCAAAATCAACCGAAGGAGATTCTATAGTGCCAAGGCCCGAGGATTTAAGATCAATAAGATCAACCTCAGAAGGAAAGCAAAAATCAACAAGGGAGATAGAGTCTGCAGATACAAACTTAGTATCACAGGAGTTGAAAAATTCAAAAGAAAAATCAAACTCATCAGGATCACTGACTTCTTGTTCGAAGGGAGAGTCCAAAAACTCAATAAGACCAACATAAGAAGACCGATCCATGGGAAAATCAGGCTTACTACGCAAATCAGGGTTAGACTTAGTCACAACTGAACCAACATCCAAAAGAAGGTCAGACTGTATCAAAGACTCTAGGAAGACTTCATCCGAAGGAAGGAGATCATTCGAGATAGGACACATGTCTAAACTTTCAAATTGATTGACAGAGTGGAGAGAAGGCTCCACAGTCTGTATAGGATGACTCACTCGGTCAACTGCTGGGACCAAGTCCCAAGAAGGTAAGTATGAAAACAGAGGCTGCTTCTCAGTAACAATTGAACGCAAAGGACATGAGGCCACATAGCTCACCTATGGCGGGGTAGTGTCTATAGAAACACTGGGAATCAATAAAGGAAAGACCTGGTCTCTAGTTGGGTCAGGAGAAGGATCAAGAAAATCCAACTGATCGATAGTGACAATTTCTTCGCCATGGTTAAAGTACATCACACGAAAGAATGTTGACACCACAGCTTGCAAGGCATAGACATAATCACGTCCAAGGAGCATATTGGAGTCCAAGGGGTCTTCTATCACCATGAAGTCAACTAAGACAATCTTCCCACCCAAAGTAATAGGTGTTTGATCAAGAATTCCCAAGGCTATACAAGTTCTTCTTTCAAACGCCAGTAACTGACTAGCAGTCGACACAAGGCTGGGAGATCCCATGCCTCGCCAAGCAGAAGCAGACAAGATACTAACTGAAGCTCCTTCATCAACAATACAACAAGCAATCGTGTATGATTCAACTTTGACCTTTATCTGAAAAGGTGCATCAGAAGGAAGGCGCGGCTCAACTAGGCTATCCCAATCAAAGGAAGCAATCCGAGAGCTTGGTGGGGGTTGATCCGAAACGCGTTCAGTGCCCCCTTGTTCAGTAAGTTCTGAACTAGTAGTGAAGAAAATGTGACTAGCAGACACTTCACTCTCCAAAGGAAGAGTGGGATTGATCGACAATGGAATCGATTCAACCGCTTCGTGAAAGTCACTCTCCGAAGGGAGAGTGGGATTGACCAAAGATGACATTGGTTCAATCACATCAGGATCACTCTCTGAAAGAAGAGTGGGATCGACCAACGCTGAGATTGGTTCGACCACTTGATCAACCAAAGGTTGAGTAGGTTGTTCAGGAGAAGGAAATTCTTGAGTCTTGGACCACACTCTTCGCACCTCTATGATAGCAGGGCACTGGTGAGTAAGATGATCTCCCTCACATAACTTACAAGGGAACTTAAGTTTGCACTTCGAACAACCAGTTTTCTCAACGGTGTCAACATGACTAGCAGTGGCTGACTATTTTCTCTCAGCGTGACCTGTAGAGGCTGAAAGTTTGCCCCCAGCATGACCACCATAGGATGGGTGACTGGGTCCAACTTTACTAAGAGAGGCTAGTTGTTGAGAGACTTCAGGATGTTCAAAAACGGGATGACCTTGGAACCAAACTCTTCGCACCTCCGCAATAGAAGGGCATTTATAAGTAAGGTGGTCTCCCTCACAAAGCTTACAAGGAAACTTGGGCTTGTGTTTTGAACAGGTAGTCTTTTCAACAGTGTCAACATGACTCGCAGTGGCTGACAGATTGTCTTCAGCATGAACCACAGAGGCTGAGAGACTGCCCCCAGCATGACTTGCAGAGGCTGAGAGACTGGGTCCAACATGACTTGTAGAGGTTGGACGAGCACCACCAACATGAACAACAGAGGATGAATGGTTAAGATCAACATGCTTTGTAGCAGTTGAGTGTGTGCCCCCAGCATGAACTTCAGAGGCTGGGTGGATGGATCCAACATGACATGCAGAGGTTGGATGGGGAGGTTCAACTTGAACATCAGAGGTTGAACAGGTGCCCTCAGCATGAACTACAGAGGCTGAGTGACTGGATCCGACATGACCTGGAAAGGTTGGAAGGATCCCACCAGCATGATCAACAGAGGCTGGATGGTGAAGATCAACTTGACTTGCAGAGGTTGAGTGCTTAGATCCAACATGACCTGCAGAGGTTGGATAGGTGCCCCCAGCATGAACTACAGAGGTTGGGTGGTGAGGTTCAACTTCACTTGCAAAGGTTGAACGGGTGCCCCCTTTCTTATGTGTCGTCTTCCTATTCCTCCTTCTTTTACTCCTTTTAGACTATCGGTTACTAGTATCAGTACTTTCACCGCATGAGGTAGAAAGAGGAGGAGAATCAACTACAGGTGAAGGGGAAGTAGTGTTTTGATGTCCTTGATATAAGGAGCTTACTTGAGAAGCATCAAGAGCATTCAAGGCAGTTGGAGTGAAAAACAACCACACCGGTAGCCCTAAGGTGAATCCAGGCAGATTCAAGGTGGCCATCAAAGGAACACCAACATTCCCCATGAGAGGAATAGTACAAGGAGTTCCCAGCATGGGGATCTCTTGGTTGGTGTTCAAAGGGGTGTTAGCCATAGTTTCAAACAAGGAGACAAAGTTTGAGGTTGACAGGCAACCAAAATTACAAAGCACACACCTAAAGGCACACTAAGTACAGACAAACCACACAACACTCACTAAATTTTTTTAAAGCCAAACAGACAAACAGGTATAAGATACGCTTTCCAAAAGAAAGCCGATAGACAGTTACTTGGCGTCCCTGTAGATGTTCTTAGGCACAAGCGGAGGAATCACCCACCGCCCTCCCACACCTTCTACCGGGGTTACCTTCCAAGCCCGTCCAAGGTCAACCAGAAATAGCCTTCCGGTGTACTTGTGTATGAACCCTATATGTCAAAGAGACTAAAAGCTACCATAACTATATTGACAGTCTGGAAGGATAGTCGCAAGTCTGGTTCGTATGCACGGGCAGGGTAGCAAAGCCCGAAACCCTGTCTAAGACAGAATCCCCAGATGCGCAAAAACCTTGGTCTACGCTTTGACAAGGAATCAGAGGGTTATCTCCTCAGTCCAAGTCTCCACGCGGCCTTGTGCTTAACTCCCTTTTGAAAGGAGCTTCCCAGATACAATCAACATAGAAAAGGGCTTACCTAGTGATTGGCCAACTACATCTGAATTTTAACACTCGTGGAGAGTTGAAACTCCATAATCCACAAGTCTAGCCTAAGCTAGTTGGTGTATGAGCCTATAAAATAAAACTTACTAATAATTTTTAAATTATATCGTTCATTTTAAGGGTTGTTTTTAGTCAGAGGGTAAATGGCGTGAAACTTATGTGGTGTTTTGACTCAAGTTAAAACAAAATGACTAAACAAAGAGAACTGAAATGCAAAAGCAAAAACTATTCTCTTTCTTTTTTCAAATATAAACTTGAAAGCCACAAAAGAACAAATTCTTTTTATTTTTTCAAAAATAATGATATGCAGTGTATTAAAGACAAAACCCTAATCTACATGCATATTAAACAAGCATGTGTTCTTTTCTTTTTCTTTTATAAATGCAAAAGAAAAACTACCTACAATCTAAAAGCATGCAGATGACAAGAACAAAGCAAAAGGAACTCTGCTATACAACCACCAAACAAACTCTAGAATGCCCTAAAGTCAGTATAAACCCTACTTGGAAGGAAAGCTTGCACAAGAGACAAGTCAACTAATTTGGCATGGTGAAGTTAACCAACAAAAGAAGAAGGAAACCAACACAAACAAGCTTTTGAACTCAGACAAAGATCACTAATAGAGGCTGACCAGAAACATAAGCCAAAAATCATGCCAAGCAAAGGGGGTGGGGGGAAAGAGCAAAGAACAAACCCTAATGCTATAAAAAGGCTTACCGCATAGATAAAGAACCACCAAAAGGGATGACACTAACTCCCTGGAGTCATGCATCTACAGAGGACCCCAAAAGACCTACCAAACAACCTTCAAACAGAAGAAAAACCACAAAAGAGGAAAAACATTATTTAAAGGGGCATACGCGAGTTTCACTACTGACAGGTCGTGTGTCATACGCGGGTTGACAATACAGCAAGTCGCGTGTACAAGCACACGCAGGTTGTACCACTGACAAGTCGCGTATCATACGCGGGTTAACAATATAGAAAGTCGCGTGTACCAAACCAGACACGCGACTGTTCAGTCTGCAACTCACGTATGGGTGGAAAAAATCCCCAAAAAGGTCAAAAACTGCCATAGGAAGGCAGGGGAAGTGTGCTATCAGACTGAGAAGGTGTTCCTAAGTGGCAAGAAATACCTGAAACTTCACAAAAGGCTGAAAGAAATACAGAGAAACCCCAAACAGACAAGGCTCTCCCCAGCGGAGTCGCCAGTTCTGTTGTAAAGGACAGTATCCTATGGCTAGGGTTTAAGACGCCATCAATGTACTGGGGTTGAAAGAGAGATGCAAATGGTTCTGTAAGTAAATACAAGCAAGATCAAAGATTAGAATGGTTCATACCTTAGCCAAATGAAGGTTGATCCAAGCAGCCCTTCAATCCTCTCCTTGTTCCTCTTGCTCCTCTTACTCCAAGAGACCTACAAAACAAATTATACCTTCCTCAAACCATTATGACCATATATAAAGCAATGATAATCAAATAAACATGAAATAATAATCTGATTAACATCAACATCTGATCATAAACAGAGATTCAATCACACATTGAACAATGATTTGGGAAGAAAAAGGACATCACATCTTTATTAATCTTGAAAACAAGTACAAGTATACCTTCTCTTCAAGTTCGGCACCTCACGAAACCTTGATCTGGTTCTGCTGCTTCTCTTCTCCAAGGAACTCAGCCTCCAAGCTCTGCAACACAAGGAGAAAGCTTCTAGGGTAAAGGTGTGGGCAAAGAGAGTCCCAATTCCTCTAGCATAATGATGCAAAGATTCAAGTCCCTTCTCATGGACCACCCTACCTCTATTTATATGCTTAATGAAGAGTTAGGGTCGAAGACAAAGTAGTTACAACTGAAGGAGTCAATTGCATAACTACCCAAACTACCGGAATTTCAAAATACGTATTTTTTTGACATTTTCAAGAGGCGTACGCGGGTTGCAGAGACAACAGTCGCATACACGAGGAGGCATACACAGGTTGCAATGAAGAAAGTCGCATATTTAAGGCGTACGCGGGTATTATATATAACAAGTCGCGTACGTACGCAAGTGTCCTTAAGGAAACACGCGTACACATCAAAAAATCTCATTTTTAGGGTATTTCTGGCCATTTTTAGACTTTGGTGTCTTCTAGAAAGTTTTAGCTAACACAGATACCTTTCCAACGGTGCAGAGATTAGGTCAAACGAAGTTACAAAACTCAAGATATGGGTCCTCCAAGTTAGGTGTTTTTTCAATGACTTTCATGAACTATCGTCTTTGAAGTGTCGACATGCGACGAAATCATGGGAAAGTGGTCACAAGCAGAGCTGTGTCAGTTTGAGCTATAACAGGCAGCAAGCCCTAATTTGTTTTTTTGTGTAAAAATCATCTTTTGTGAATTTTTGGTATCTATGGATCAAATCTATTAGGGTTTGAGGATTTTTCTGAAGAACTCAAGTCATCTCATTTAAGAGATGAATTACTAATGCTTTTGGGGGTTTTGTCCTTTAAACGTTTCCCAGTGAAAAACTCGTGTTCAGTGTTTTGATGTGTTGATGTTTTTACTGCACTTGTCATTTGTTATCTGATAGTCTGCAAATTTTAAAGTATTCATGTTAATGCTAAAATTCAACATGGTATCAGAGCTTAGCATGTGAAGACCCAGTCAGAGGAGATTGTTGTTGTCTTCCTAGACCTTGGGATATTTTGCAGACTTGACATTTGACTAAGTGGGACAGATGGCTACCAACATTTTCAGACCAGAAGAGAAGCTTCAAGGTTCAACCAACTACACAATTCATGGAAAGCTAGGCTTACAGCCATACTAGAGGAAAATGACCTTGATGGCATGGTGTTCAACACCATTGACAGAGTTGCTTACAAGAAGAAGCAGGCTAAGGCTAGAAGGATCATCTATGATTCTGTCAAAGAAACTTTGATGCCCAACATCACATCATTGAAGACCACCAAAGAATGCTTTGACACCTTGACAAACCTGTATGAGAAGAAGGCTCCCAGTCAGAAGAGATTTTTGAAGAAAAGTCTTCGAACATTGAAGATGAATAAGGATGAAGGGGTTGGTCCCTTCTTCACAAAGATTGCACATGTAAGATAACTTACTGCTATTGGTATTGTTGTAGATGATGATGATCTTGTGCAGACTATAGTCGATGGTCCCCCAAATTTTTGGGAAACATTTTTGGCATCTGTCAGTGGACGTGAGAATCAATCAAACTTTGAAAAACTTTGGCATGATCGCTTGGAAGAAGAGGGAAGGACTTCAGGCAAGGCAACTAAGGGAGGGAACCTTGCACTTATAGCAAAGACAAAGAAGTTCAAGAAGCCCTCCCCTCAGCAAAAGAAGGGAAAGAAACCTCAAGGTAAGCACTCTGATGTTTCAAAAGTGGAACGCTATAATTGTCATAAGTTTGGGCACTTTGCTAGGGATTGCAGGCGGCCCAAGAGGAAATTCAAAAGAAGATTCCAAGCTTCTGCTGCAGAAGAAGAAGAAGAAGAACCTAAGAAGAAAAAGAACACCAGGGCTACCAAAGAAGACGAACCTAGAAGAGAATACTACCTAATCTCCGCTCTCTCTGGATCCATCGCAGACAGTGGTAACTCTTGGTTAGTAGATAGTGGTGCCTCCATGCATATGACAGGTAACCGTGGAGCTCTCACCAGTTATAGAAAGAAGAAGTTCACTACACAGGTAGAACTTGGAGATGACTCCACTTACAAGATTGAAGGAGTTGGCTCAAGTTCGCTTCAATTTGACTCAGGTACAGTTTTACATATTGATGATCTCTTATATGTTCCTGGTTTGAAGAAGAACCTTCTCTCTGTTGCTAGCTTAGAGGACAAGGGCTACAGAGTCCTCTTCATGGACAAGAAGGTCCTACTATGGGCAAAGAATGAAAAGTTAAGCTCAGCTGTACAGATTGGAGTTCAAGAGGGAGGTCTTTATAAGGCTTCCAAAGATTCCACTCATGCTTTAGTACATGATACAATTGATCCATGTGAGTTGTGGCATCGGAGTTTTGGACACCTTCACTATACAGCTTTTCCAGGCTTACAAAAGATGGTCACAAGTATGCTAAAGGTCTCTCCCAAACATGATGGAATTTGCATAGGATGTGCTCTAGGTAAGAACACTAAGAAATCCTTTGCCATAAGCAAGAATATATCTAAAGGTATATTGGATTTGATTCACTCTAACATTTGTGGACCCATGTATTCACCCTCCTTGAGTGGGTGCTTGTATTATGTCTTGTTCATGGATGATCATTCTCGGAAGTCATGGACTTGCTTCCTCAAGGCCAAAAGTGAAACTTTTGACAGGTTCAAAGAGTTCAAGGCTCTGATCGAAAATCAGACAGGTAGACACATCCGTATCTTGAGATCAAATAATAGAGGTGAGTATGAGTCTAATGAGTTTGATGATTTTTCCCGAGAAGCAGGAATCAAGAAAGAGTTGACAGTACCATACAAACCTCAGCAGGATGGGGTTGCAGAAAGGAAGAACTGAACGATCTGTGAAGCTGCTAAAGCCATGCTTACTTATCTAGATCTTCCTTTATCCTTGTGGGTTGAAGGTGCATGTACTACTGTGTACATCCAAAACAGAAGCCCTCATGCTATCTTGGGGAAGAAGACTCCAGAAGAAGTCTTCACCAGTAAGAAACCTGTAGTTGACCACGAGGATATTTGGCACTCCAGTTTACATTCATGTGCCAAAAGAAAAGAGGGCTAAGCTAGAGCCTTTCGGTAAGAAAGGTATATTTGTCTGTTACAGTGACAGCTCGAAGGCCTACCGCATCTATGTACCTAGACAGAGGTACAATGAAAGTCAATAGAGATGTGATCTTCCATGAGGATGTTGTGTTTCATCGAATACAAGAGCTTTCAAAAGAAGATGAAGGACCTCCTCCTGAGATTCCAAATTAAGAAGTTCAGAGGGGGGAAGAGGAATTTGAGGATCAAATTCCAAATGCACCTAAGGATACTAAAAGTCCACCAAAATAACTACTTGAAGTTCCTCCTTCCAAAAGGAGACTTGCTTGGTACCGAGAAATGGTACAAGAAGCCGAGAAGCATAAAGCTCCTCCTGGGAGTTTCAGAGAAAGGATAAGACCACAGAAGTACTCTGGTCTTATGAGCCAGCTCATGGGTGCAGAACCTTCCACGTACAAAGAAGCAGCAAGTCAACAGTTATGGGTTGATGCCATCATTGAAGAGTACAGTTCAATCATGAAGAATGATGTGTGGGAAGTTTTTCCCAGAGCGACAAGAAATTCAGTGGTAAAATCCAAATGGATTTACAAAATCAAGCATGTTGTTGATGGCAGTGTGGAGAAGTAAAAAGCCATATTTGTAGCTCGTGGCTTTACTCAAAAAGAAGGCATTGACTATGATGAGACATTTGCTCCTGGTTCTAGGTATACTACCATCATAACCATCATTTCTCTTGTTGCAGTATTCAGATGGAAGTTACATCAGATGGATGTAAAGGCATCCTTCCTCAATGGCAAGATTGATGAGGAAGTCTATATTGAACAACCAGAAGGCTTTGTGACTCATGGGAATAAGACCCATGTGTGTAAACTGAAGAAAGCCTTGTATGGACTCAAACAGGATCTGAGAGTCTGGTATGCGAGGATGGATGGATTCCTCCACAGCTTGGGGTTTTCCAAGAGCACTGCTGTCTCCAATTTGTATTTTAAGGTTGTTCATAATCATATCTTGATCCTTGTCCTATATGTGGATGACTTGTTCCTTACAGGTGAGGAACAGTTGATAGATCAGTGTAAGAGGGAGCTTACCTCCAAATTTGAAATGCAGGATCTCGGTTTGATGCATTATTTCCTTGGCTAGAGGTCTGGCAAAATCCAGGCAAGATCTTCCTAACACAAGGGAAGTATGCAATGGACATCTTGCAGAGATTTGGGATGCAAGACTGCAAGTCCATGAGCGTACCCATGCCTACCAACTTGACAAAGTTGCGAGACTCAGCCACCAGTTCACAAGATGTGGACTCTACTCTATACCGACAGCTTATTGGATCCTTGATGTATCTCGTACATACGAGACCAGATATTTGTTACACAGTGAATGCTCTGAGTCAGTTCATGTCCGATCCGAAGCACATACACTGGGTAGTTGCCAAACACGTACTGAGATATGTGCGAGGTACTATCACTTATGGGCTCAGGTATACTTCCAGTTGTGGAGTATTATTAGTTGGATATGCTGATTCAGATTGGGCTGGTAGTGCAGTAGACCGGAAAAGCACCTCTGGTTACTTCTTCAGTATGGGATCTGCAATGACCTCTTGGTCCAGCACGAAACAGGATTCCATAGCTCAGAGTACAGTTGAGGCAGAGTATATTGTTGCAAGTGATGCCTGCAAGGAAGCAGTTTGGCTTAGGAAACTTCTATCTGATTTGTTCGATGGAAAGCTTGACTCAACGATCATCCATTGTGATAATCAGAGTTGCATTAAGTTTTCAGAGAACCCGGTGTTTCATGACAAATCGAAACACATTGAAATGAAGTATCATTTCATCAAAGACCTAGTACAAAGAGGTACTCTGAAGTTGCAATACATTCGTACAGATGAACAGATCGCAGATATCCTGACCAAGCCTCTAACAGAAACAAAGTTCGTGTACTTTCGTGACAAGCTTGGCATGGCAGAGAATGCCTTTCTCGCTGAGAGGGAGTGTTGATTTTTCCTTAGCAGCATCGAGAGCCATTCTCTTAGGAGAATGGAGACATCTGGTTAGGGACCAAGATGTGGAACCAATCCAGCACTGGGGGACTCAACCTTGAGTTGACTGACCATTCTGTTGAATGGAGACATCTGGTCAAGGAACAGGATGTGGGACCAGTCCAGCACTGGGGAACTCAACCTTGAGTTGAGTGACCATTCTATTGAATGGAGACATCTGGTCCAGGACAAGGATGTGGAACCAGTCTAGCACTGGGGGACTCATCCTAGAGCTGAGTGGCCATTCTTTGAATGGAGGAACCTGGTCAGTTACCAGGAATTTAACCTAGTCCAAGACTAGGGACTCAGCCCGAGGCTGAGGGCCATTCTCCGGGAGAATGGAAGCACTTGGTTTGTTACCAAGTATTTGACCCTGGGTCAAATTATGCAACCTATGGCTGAGGCACCTAGTATGTTACCAGGATATCACTGTAAGCCCTAGACCAGGTCTAGGCATCTGAAACACTCTAACCCTCGATCTATGGACTTTGTGATCTTCTCCAAGGCTTAGCTAACCTTGGTTAATACACCTAGTACCAGATCTTGGTGTCACACAGAGTGTGAGATAAAAGCATTAGTAATTCTCTCTGTTTATGATGATGTACTTTCAGTTGGGATGAAGGACCACCTTGACAACTTGTTTTGACCACAGGGGCACTTGAAGAAGGCTAAAGTAAAAGTCAAAAATACATAAGGACCCTTAGTACCACTAAGGAGTCAAAGTGAAAGTGCAAAAAGACCTTTAGTGGTCAAAGTAATAAAATAATATTATTTTGTTCTTTTGAGTTTTGGTCCACTTACTGGTGACTCAAAGGATATAAAAGAAGATCAATCCATTTCATTTTCACACATACTTTCTCATCAACTACAGCTGCTTCAAACAAGACTTTCGCTGGTGTATTTTTGAAAAGAAGACTTTTTATGGTTATGCCCTAGCATGGAGGAATCTAGCTAGGGCACCCATTCTTATTGCAGCAAACCCTAACCTAGGGTTTCACTCACGAAAAAGAATAGTAGCAGCCTTCTCTCCTTCTACACGTGTTAGGTTTTCACCCTAACCCTCTTCTCTTCATGGGAAGCTCTGCAGACCTCATGGGTAGCTCTCAGATTTCACGGGTTGCCCTCAAACTTCACGAGAATCCCCTCCTACTCCTCTGGCATCCCTTCTATCTCTCACGAGAACCTACAGCAGGATTGGGCATCCTGTTAGTGCCCACAGGCACCTACAGCAGGCCCTAACGAGGCTCAGGGCAGCCTACTTGTGCCTCTGAGCACCCACAACAGCCCTAACAGGCCTCAAGCAGTCTCGGGCAGGCAGACAGAAGTCTGCCAGACCTCCAAGCAGCAACAGAGAAGCCCTATAGGGCTCGGGCAGCAGCAGGAGAAGCCCTATAGGGCTCGGGCAACAGTTATGAGATTCAAGCAGGCAAGAAACAGGTCCGGGCAGGGATAAAACAGGTTCGGGCAAAGATTTTGTAGGTACCGGAAGGAGAGAGAAAACCCGGGCAGGCAGTCGTACATTTGGGCAAGCAGTTGAGACGTCCAGGCAACTCCAGATCTGGTCATCTTGATCTCGGGAAGCAAAAGAGGAATTAGGGCAGCAAGCCCTAATTTTATTTTTTGTGTAAAAATCATCTTCTGTGAATTTTTGGTATCTGTGGATCAAACCTATTAGGGTTTGAGGATTTTTCTGAAGAACTCAAGTCATCTCATTTAAGAGATGAATTACTAATGCTTTTGGGGTTTTTGTCCTTTAAAGGTTTCCCCAGTGAAAAAATATTGTGTTCCTTGTTTTGATGTGTTGATGTTTTTACTGCACTTGTCGTTTGTTATCTGATAGTTTGCAAATTTTAAAGTATTCATGCTAATGCTAAAATTCAACACAAATAAGCTCCAAACACCTGCAATAACAACACAAAAGACAAGAAAGGGAGTTAGGAAATTAATGCTGGTGAAAAAGGTGCCATAAAGGTTGAATAAATGTACTAATTTTGGTGGTTGTTTAATGCACTTGAACGCACCCTATACTATAGACTTCATTTGCAGACATTCACAGTACTCTTTTATTGTGCATGAACAATCCTATGATTCACTAATTATTGCTTTGAAAGGTGAATAATACCCACATTTGGAGTGTGTATATTGTTGTTATTTATTGAATGTGGTTACAGTTTTATTGGGTTGCCATACTTGTGCACACACAAACACATTACATTTGTTACTAGTTGTACATGGATGGTTAGATACTTTGAACCAGTGATCTTAAATTAGTTTGCAAGATGATTACGTTCATCATCCCTGAATATATTCTGCTGGTTTATTTGGATTGGATGATTGCATATGAATGATGGTGTTTGTAGCTAATAGTCATACTTGTTGACTGTCAAAGGTGTTTTATTAAACTTGCTACTTAGTGCTTTTCTTACCTTTTATGTTGAATAACCTGGGCATCACATTGTGACATTAATTACATCTACTTGAAGTTTTGTTTATTATGTCTTTTTCATTCTCTAACTGGTTGATATAAGGCATTGGTCTCTAACTCACTCTTGCATAGAAGACATATTCTTTTTGTCCCTAAGTGTTTTGTAGGCTATCATAAGGGATCTCCCCTTGGAGGTTCTGACTTCCAAAGAAGTTTGGAGAAGTGACTAAGGTGACAGTGGTTGCTTCCTCCTTCATATGCTTACCGGTGGCTTAAACTACTATTTCATCCGGTAACATACCAGAAATGCCAAATCACGACTATTTTTGGATTTTTGAATTTATTTAGATTTTAGGGATTTTTTCAATCGTAAAATACTTTTATGCAGAAAATAAAACATGTAAAATTTGATAAAAAGAGGATTGACAAATAGGTATTAGATTCTTATGTCAAACCCTAGGGCTATGAGAGATCAAGGCTAACGTCCCTCTTCTTAGTATGGTATTCAATACCTGCAACTAGAGCTAAGCTAGCAACCAAGGTTTAGGTAGAAAAAACCCTAATTAGGGCAAATAGAGAAGTCCAAGGGCCATCAAAACAATGGAGAGCTCCTTTGTAGGAGGTCTCTTCAAGCAAGTTGATAAAATGCTAGCAAACAAACCCTAACTCAGTCCAAAGCACTTCAAGAGCAACATTAAACTAGGGTTAGCAGATAAACTTACCAACATTAATCAAGAATGAGCAAGATAGTGCATCTTAGGTCACCCTTGAGCATGAGTTTTTGCAACTAGTCTAATATCAAGTCAACATGTGTAAAATCAAACCCTAGAACATCATCAATTCATCCTTCAAGCAAAAAAGGCATCCAAGAGAGAGGTGTGCATAGCTTCAAGTGCTCCAATATACCAAGAGAAAAAAGAAAAGAATACATAATTTGAACCCTTGTCCATGATTTACAAACGAGGTGAGGTTGTCTTATTTATATGAAACAACCCTTAACTTTTTACAAATTTGAGCCTACAAAGTTAATGACAAATTATAAAATTTAAGGTTAGTGCACCCACAAATTGGGGACTAAACCATACAATGACATAAATAAGAATAAAAATGGGCACTTAGGCTCCACCAAGTGTAAGGTGAGCCAAAAGGAGGGCATCATGCCCCAACTAACCCCAATAGATGCTTGTCCATCAATGCCCTCCTGTAGGCTTCTTCTTTATGGAATGATGCCATGGGTCTAGAGACCAAGAGCAGGGGTTTCGCATCAAAACAATAGGTCCAAGTGGGAAAATTGGGGTGTGCTAAACCGGGTATGACAACCCTTACATGCGCAATCACCTCTACAAATCAAAATATGAGTGTGGCCATTTCCTTGAGGGCACCGGACATCCACCCAAACGGTAGTCAACAAAGCCACAAGGTTACCACCTCCTTGAGATGGAAACCAAGGGTACCTGCCATGCCCTAATCAAGGTATTCAACCCCAAAATCAACACCCTACATAATATAGCCCCAAAAGCTTGGTCTTTACAAAAGGAAAGAAACCCCTCACTCGAGTACATCTAGAAGGGACACTTTAGACACTCTAAGGCGTAACAATCGACTCCAACTGCAGAACATGCGCTCTTCTCGAGAGTGTATGAGAACCCCCTAGAATCTCCTGGGAACCTGCAGACTTGCACACACATCTAACAACAAAGACATTAAATGCATCAGAGGTAAACACTTCCATCCTTCCTTGTTCAAAATGAAATGCAATAAAAATCAAATGACAACAAATGCAATGGAGGGATAACCGTAAAAGTAAATAATGAAACCAAATGAAACTACACCTACCTACCCTAATTATGATAACTGAGAAGGTTCAAGTGAAATCATAGCACCAATGCAACCACTTGATTGTATTATTCATGAGAAGGTTTCTTCCTCTGTCTTTAGAAACTGTCCAAGACAAAACCACATCAATGACGAGCTGAATAGAGGGTACTACCTCCGTCAAGATGGGTCTGGAATGATGAACAAGATTGGGAACTTGGACGCCTTCAAGCTCTTGCCACGAGGAAGAATCACCTTCACAAGCTTTTTCTATCCATGCCTAAACCAAGCTCAAGTAGAAACTGGCGACATTATACACTTGTTTTCTAAAATCTATTTGTTGCCCAAAATGACCCTCAAAACTATCAAGGAACCCATGCATGATGCAGTTGAATCAATTTTGCCATGTTCATAAACCTGTGCATCTGTTCATCATCATAAAAAATCTATTGATCTTCGAGGTTAGCAGGAACTGAAGGTATGAAAACTACTAGCACTATTCTTGATTCTAGAAGGACCTTGCATGAGTAAAGAATGGAAGCAGATGTTGCTAGGGACTTACCCAGTTGATTTTGAGCTCTGAGAATCTCTTATAAAGACAAGGCACTAAAAACTTTTGTGGCCAATCGCACTACATTCCTATACCTTTTTAACCTTTGATTTTCATATGCAAATTGGCCTTTGACTTGCATCACAATTGGGTTAGAGTTGCCAACAATGTCTAAAAACTCAATCCCATAATCTTTAGCTAACTTAAGGTTGCAAGAGATATTCAAATTCAGCCGCATTATTAGTGTTACGTTGTATGAGTATTATCTTACTTTAAGGTATCTGCCTAGAAAGAGGGGTCGTTTTTCTTCTTCAGGGACAAGATGGGGGTGTTATCTGCATTTTTTGAGGGATGGTTATGGCTTAACCCCTTCATTTTGTCTTTAGGAGTATTATGGCTTAATGGAATTTCCCACTGCCTCATTTTAGGGCTTGTAGCCCTGAGTTTGGTGTCCAGGGAACCTAGGGGCAAGTCACTGGGTCACATGACCCCCTTCTTTGATTTTCACACAGGATACAGCATTCCACCCAGAGGCACTTGTCTCCTCTTTCAGTCACCCCAGGCATCCCTCTTGGCATCCTTTTAGCACAACGCCCTCTCTCTAGGAGGCTACACGATGATGACGCCATCCTTGATGCCCAGGCCTTCAAGCTTGATTGAGGGGGGGACGTTGAGGGTTTTTTAGCATATTTGGGGTTAGATGGAGCATGACACTACCCCCCGCTCACTCCATCCTTCAAAGTGGAGCTATTTGCTCAGTTTGAGGGGGGATGTTGAGGGTTTTTCAGTATATTTGGGGTTAGATGGAGCATGACATTCCCCCCCGCTCACTCCATCCTTCAAGTTACCCTTGCTTTAGATTATTTTAGATTATGTTAAGTTATATTTTAACATTGACATTTTAGTGGCTTGTTTGCCTGGTTATTTGTAAAAAGTGAGGTTGTGAGGCTATAAATAAGCCTTCCTCACTCATTTGTAAATCATAAGACTTGGGATCAAATATGATAACTCTTCTTTTTCTCTTGGTATATGGGCCTGTGATTTGATGCGCACCTCTTGAAGAGTCTTTTCTTTGGCTTGTGAAGTGAAATGTGGATGAATGCTAGGGTTTTCTTTTACACATACATGTTCATTCTAGAATGGTTGGATGGAACTCATGCACAAAGGTGATCTATGGTCTTTCTTTGTTCATCTTTGTTGCATCTTGGTAAGAATATCTCTATCTCTCTTGAATGGTGCTATCTTAGTGCATTCAATTTGTTGATTAGGGCTTAGTTATCAAGATTTTGTCAATTTTGCATGGTTAGAAGACGTTCTCTTGAAGAAATCTTGTTTGTAAAGGGTCTTGGATCTCTACTTTGCTATTTGTTAGGCTCTCCCAATGAACCATAGGGGTTGTTGGTGGATGCCCTAAGTTTGCAAGCCTAGAGGAAGTCTTCTTGTAGGGACGTTGATCATTGATCCCTTATGCCCTGGGATTGAGACAAGAATCATATCCCTTCTCTTGTCATCTTTTTATTCAAAAATTCATGCATTCATGTGTAAATAGTGCATTTTTATGGTAGAATTAGCATAGTTTTAGGTCTGCATTTATTTTACTAAAAACCCAACAACAAAAAAAATTTGAAAACCCAACATAGTGATTTTAAAAAAAAAATAGGCATCTCAGTGTTGCGGCCTCCCCGCAAGTAGCCTATAGCCCAATGGGCGTCAGCACCTGAGGAGGGTCGAACCCTATCAAGGATGCCCTAAACCCTCGGTCTACTCTTTCTCCTCCTTTCAACTGCAGCAACCCCTTTTGGTGACTTCGGCCTCCCTTGAAGTGATCCCTTTTTCTTCAACAAACCCTAAAGGAGTGGTTTGCAACCCTTAAAATCTTATGATTGCCCCAATTGCAGACTTTACAGTGCCTTGTCAGACCTAATTTACAGTTGCCAATAGTCCAAGCTAGTTTAAAATTTTTAATGGTTTATGAGTGGCTAATGTTCAAGGTTTGATAAGTGTTGTTGGTGAGCTTTACATCAGCATGTGTTAACACCAAATGATATATCTCTTGTAATATTGTTGAATGAAAAAATTAGTTTCCTGATGACACATTGATTTTCTGATGAGTAAGTACAGTTGCTATCCATATTTGTGATTAAACGCTACTATCATTATATAGTGATGTACTATTGATCTTGATAATGAATGGTTGCATTATGTTGGTACAAAGTCATATTTATTTCTATCTAAATACCCAATTAAATACAGTCACCTACAGTGGTATCATTTGCTTTGGAGATGTGACTAAAGTGCATTGTTAAACGTTGATCCTAAATGCTCAATATTAAAATGATACCAGCGGTGAATTTGGAACCACATATGTGCAAACTAATTGACACATCCCTCACACCTTTAAATACCGAAGTTGTAATTCTAAGTGTTGATAACTTATCGAATGTGCTTGGATACTGCTTGTCTTTGTGATATAGGCATTATGTTGCATCATATTGAAATCCACAAGTAAAAATTTATCATTGGAAGTCACAAATTCATCTTTAGACTAGTGCCTAATTGGAAGTAACCTTTGTATGTCTTCTTCATTCTTTGCTTGACTCCATAAAGGCACTGATCTGGCCACCAAGGTCGTTGGGGATAGTTGTGTGTGTTTACAGGTACTTCATTATAAGGGCTCTCCTCTTGGGGTGTTTATAATCCCGAAGAAGTTGAGATAAGGTGACAATGTCTCACACTTCTCCTATGCTTGCCAACAATTAGTCATGCTAGTTTATCCGGTAACAGTTAGTACCTTCAAATTGTAGGAGGAAAGAAAAACAATGACCATCAGCACAAGGAGAAGTTAATACAATACCTGCACCCATACCTGACTGAGACTTGGCCCCATCAAATTTCATCCTCCAAAATTGATCAATAACATTGGTGGTGAAGGATGTATATGAAATGATATTGCTTTGAGAGCAAACAATTTCATTCCCTAGATCTTCTAGCTGTCCAAAACTTGCATTGATTTCTGAGAAGCATATCTGAGAGAGATGGTTGAGATCCACCCTAGGAGAGGGTAAACCTAGTTGATCAAGATCTACAATAGAACTCTCCATATGCAACCTTATATCACGATCAATGGTGAATGAGCATGGCCAAACCAACTCAAGAGGGATCTCAAAGGTAGGTCTCCCGAGGTCTTCAAATTTTAGACTTCTTTTAGACTCTTACTAGAGGAATCATGTATGGGTTCTTCAACCGATTTCCAACAATCCATAGCCACATCATCATTGTCATAAGATAAATGCACATCATTATAAACTTGGAAACCATCTTCTTTAACTTAAATGTCCTCAAACCTCTCATCTTCAAAAAACATGTCTGTATGGGCAAAAGAGAAACGAAGGTTCACCAACCCGTCATTATCAAAAGGACAAGGAAAAGCATCCACCACACCTTCATCAACCATATCTTCATTATCTTTCTTAGCTAGAAGCAATTATTCAACAAAGACTTATTCATATTGCTTGA
>LPNX010179536.1:158778-274475 GCA_001517045.1 Pseudotsuga menziesii | reverse complement strand
TTTTACCCGGTTTTTTTCCGGTTCCGGTCCGGTTTCCGGTCCGGTTCACATTTTGGGCTTCGCCGGTTCGATGACCGGTCCGGTTCTGATAACATTGCTTGAAACCCATATGAAAATACGACTCGACCTGATCTAGATCGATCCCTTCTTATCTTCTAAATGGTAGGAAAGGTTCGTAGATTTCTTCTAAATTTTATGATATGACACTACCAAGCCTTGAAGAATCGTAGATGGGAGGACCAAGGAACTTCAAATAATCATCGTCTTCAAGAACCCCTCCATCTTCTTCTAAGAAGCCCAAGCTACCATAAGAATTTTTGAAATGAGGATAAGGAGAGCCACCATTTTCTTGTGTTGTTCAATTTCTTCAATCAAGCCTTCTTTGTTTTTATTTTTCTGAGCCTCATCATCTTCGTCTTCAAGAGTACCTTTTTCTTTGAACATAAGGCCTAGAACGTTATCAACAAGATCTTGATTAATGGTATCTTCAAGCAAACCTTCCAAGGCTTGATCTTCATCATGAATTTCTTTGACAAGGTTTGCTTCATGCTCTTTAAGGATCGAGATGATTTGATCATCTTTGCTATGTTTTTCTTCAATATTTTCCTCAAGGGCTTGGTCTTCTTCCTTGATTTCTTTCTTGAATAAGCCCTTCACTTCTTCGACATAGGGCATCCATCTCTTGCATTGTTCTGGGAACCAATAGCTATAAAATACCTCTATCAACTTTGCAAGAGAGGATATTGTACCTTTGTCCAAGTCTTTAAACCAAGAAAGGACCTTTTCTTGCAAATGCAGCACAAATGATTTCATGTAGGCGTCTTCATCCTTGATATCGAAATCAGGAGCATTTTCCAATTTGACATGGTCTAAGGGATCATCATCATGATCACAGAATTCTATCATGAATGTCTTTGGTAACTCATCTAAAATACTCAACAAATCAAGAGGAGCAAAACAGTCTTCAAGGATTTCTTTCTTGAACAAGTTCTTCACCTCTTCGACATAGGGAATCCATCGCTTGCATTGTTTCGGGCACCAATAGTTGCAAAATACCTCTGTCAATTCCGAAAGAGATGATATTGTACCTCTACCTAGGCCTTTAAACCAAGCAAGGGATTTTTCTTACAAATGCAGCACAAATGACTTCATGTAGGTGTCTTCATCCTTGATACCCAAATCAGGAGCATTTTCTAGAAAATATTTGACATGGTCCAAGGGATCTATTATCACCAAAGTTGTAGTTGCCTCTATGAAGGATCCTATCCAGGATGGGCAGAGGGCAGGAAACTACACTAGAGGACCTCAGAGTGCCTCAACCTTTGCAAGCGATGCAAGTGTCACGCCGAAAGAGGCTCTCTTTGTTTTAGGCCAAGCCAAAGCTACACCAAGGGGGAGACCCTAGCCAACCAGTGATGGCTACCTTGTGAAAATCAAGACACACACACACAGACAAACGTATGACAGATGGTAAACAAAGGTGGTCTTGAAAGAAGCCCTAGATCAAGTAAATAGCTAAGGGGACGAGATGTCTTAAGAAAAAAAGATGAGAAAGGTTTAATAATAATAATGTGGAATACTTAGTTAAATGAAATGTTATCCTGATAGCAACAAGTTCATAAACAGATCTAGGATGAATATATACTTAGAGTAACTTAACCAAATTGTAATATGTGTATATTTGGCATGCAAATGAACCAGTCACAAAATGGTTAAGGGATTACTTCTAACACTCGATAATGCAAGTTTGATGATAGATGGTCCAATTAAAACACAAAATATGCATACCCAAGTCTTCAAACAAGCAGACAGTGGAAATGCCCAAGGAGGGCAATTTCCCTCTAGGTAGGTCAGTGCCTGGAGCGGGCAAATGGAGTCAGAAAGTCACCAAACTTGACACCTAGGGTTCTAAGGCCAAAACTAACTTAGGTTTTAAAGCTCTAAAAGATTTGACAGTTAAAATCAAAGATGTGAAAAATGAGGGTTTTAGTTGTTTTGTTGATTTTAATTACAAATGGAAACAAGAGAATTTGGGAAAGAAAATATTTGCATACCTAGTTTTTCAAGGGTTTCCGGATGAATTTTTGATGATCCAACTCCTCCACAAAGTAGTGCTCTACTTCCACAAGTGATTTTCTTCCTTCTATGTCCACAAGTGCTCCCCTGCCAAGCAAAAATATGAGTGTTAACTCAAGGAAAATGATGTTGCAAGAGAACACAAAATGCATGTATAACAAATCAGAAATTAAACTTTTGGAAATGCTAACAAAAGAACAGAAGAAAAAACCCCTCTTTGCCCAAATCGATTTCAAGGGAAGAAGGGCGAAATTGTCCAAGTCGCTGCCTTGGAAAACCACTTGTTTTGCCTACAAAAATTGTTATATAACAGCTATCAAGTATGGAAGATGAAGAACTAGAGTAGAAACCGGATACAAATCAATATTAAGATCCAAACATCCACAAATGAAAGACACAAGTGAAGCAAAATGACTTCTCTCTTCTATTCAATCCAGAGCCAAAAGTCCATTACAATGAGTTCAATGTCTCTTAAATAGAGAGATAGCATACAAAATCCCTAGCCAAAATGATGAATGGCTAGGATCAAATCTCATCAAAATAAATCAATGGTGGATAAAGTGTCGAGTAAATATATCATGATCATCAAAGAGGGGTTGTTATCATGGGTGTGCCCTCCCTAGGAAAGTACAAGGTACAAAACATAATGATGTGATAGATGAGGGGGTCGCCTAGGGGCTAAAGTCTCCCTAAGGCGCCCCCTTTACAATAAGCATAAGTGTGTAAAAGGTACATAGCATAGGCATCCCACTAATGCACCACCATAGACCAAGTGCGCCCTCCCTAGGAGCAACATCAAGTTGTGGACCCCAACTCTCAATGATGATCACATAACATAAGCTCAAAATAGAGTATAGTATCATAAAATCATCCCAAATCACAAGCAGCCCCAACATTAGCCGCTTTGATAAGTCAATGGTCCCTTTTAATTTTTAATGATGCTGGTATATATGGTTGAAGTTGGAATATGATGAAAATGGCCATTTCCCTTTCTCGAATGCTCGAACCAACTGTTGCAATGAGATCAGAGACCCCAAATCCACTAATGGTGACCACAAGAACCACCAAAATCCATCAAATATGCACTGTGTAGCTCAATCCATGCCAAACTAATAAAACATGGTCCTGATAACTAGTAATAAATAAAAATATCACCAACCGGGACATATCATGTTGAAATGAAGCATGGAATCATGTAGGGAATCCCAATAGATGCTAAAAAACAAAAATTGCACCTCCAAATCTAAAGTCCTCGAGACCCTATATTTGACTTGGTTAAACTAGGTTGACCAAATCAAATCGGTCAAATAATGGCAGAATTGAAGTTGTGAAGACCTATAAGCACCAAAGGATTGAAGAATGCTCCCTTATTTATGTTAGTTGACTAACTAGAACAATAAGCAACATGATATGGTAATCCATCATAAAATACAGAAGAAACTAGGCCTAAGTTAGAACAGTCTCATTACCTTTTCAAGAAGCCTCCAATGTATGCACACTTACAAACATGGTCATCCTGCTAGCCATGGGTAAGGTGATCAAAATAAGGCATAAGGTAAAAGAGGATGACTTGTACACTTTGATAATGTAACCCTTTGGATAAATAGGGGATACAGGGACCACAATGACAAATGCATGCTAGAGGACAATAAGGAATGACAGTGTCTCACAAATGGAATAGAGTGCTTAGGAAACCACCACTAGACTCTAACAAGTAATCATGAACTCAAATTCAAGCCTGCCTCAGGCTCTATGAGGATCTTTTATAGAACCCTTGTGTTGAGTACATAGGTCATTGTAATGTGGTGAGGTTCTAAAAGACGCTTAGAATTAGTTGTCCCTTACTCCATCTCACGTACCAGCCCTTAGGCTCCATGAGGAATAATCATTACATTTCTTTCACTTTTCCAGAAATCATTTAGATTTGGATTTTTGTTTTTCATCTGCTTTTATTAGCCATTCTTTACTTTCAATTTCACATTATCCTTTTTGGCTTGCGCTTTACTTTCTTTGGATACAGCATGATACACATATGTAATGTAATGATGGAAGTAGTACTTGATTTGAGGACTTATGGGATGACACCCAGTGGAAAACACAACTTTACCTGCCACACTACAACATCAGGGGTAACTGACAGGAAGTAAATCCACGATTGAAGCTATGCTCCCACACACTCCAGAGCCGAGACACAGATAACATGGGGTCTAGCCTATATAGGGGTCAAAGAGGGAGGTCCTATAGATCACACATCTCAGTCCAAGTCAGGGTAAGGACCCAAAGTATGGAGGAGTCGGATGGGTAGTGACAATGATAAGTGGTGCCAAGGCTAGCCATGAGGCAAAGGTGACCAGGTTATAACAAAAATGGGGAAGCAACTAGTGTGCATACATGAGATCCTTGCAATCAAAGCAAGATAACAACTCCAACAATTATCCTATTATAAGAACCAATAAAGTATAGCATCACCAATCTAGTCACCTAACGCTAAGTCAAACTACTAATATAAATAAAGGAAACAAAACATAATATCCATGTGCATAACCATATACATGGTCTGCCATATACCTGATTTGTTGCATGAATCCAGAAGATGATCTCTGACAAGGATGAGCAAGGGAACAACCAACACTGATCTTTGTTGCTCTCCAAGTGAGCCATGACCATGCTAACTCATCTCCATGGGGTCATGTTGGAACAGTTGTGATATGGGAGCATGGAGAAGGCTTTGAGCAACTCTGAAACTGAGGGAACACCATCGATTATCAATACTGCATAACACTACTCATGCTCATGTAAGGACTGGCTCTATGCTCTGGTACAAGATCTGCATCATGGTGGCTCTAGCTAACATGGATGTGACAACAAGATCATCATTATGATCATAGAATTCTATCATGAATGTCTTTGGTAAAGCATCTGAAGTGCTCAACAAATCAAGAGGAGCAAAACGTTCTTCAAGGATTTCTTGGACATGCTCCTTCTTGGGAAGGGAAATCATGGTTGAGGTTTATTGTTTGATTTGCATTTCTTTAATTTGTTTTCTTCAATGGAGTTTCCAAATAGGACCTACAATGTTATCCCTTAACAATAATCCTATCAAAGTACAAAGCAAAACATACCTCTGGGACCCATTCTAGTAGAGTACCTCTTTATTTTTCTTTGGTGGAGTTGCCAAGAGAGACGTATCAAGTTAGATCAAAACAAATATCACCAAAGTACAAAACAAGAACATACCCGAGTCACACAAAAGATGTTGAATGTTTCTGAAAGATAAATGGATTCAACCCGAGAATCCTTCTTCAATGGAACGTTGTCACTCCTTTTTGAGGTTCCTGGTAATGGTGCAAAAAATGTTACCGTTCAAACTAGCACACCTTTGCAAAGACCCAAGTTTGGGCTTGATTATGTAAAAGTGTCAGTCTAGCGAGGCTCCAAACCCATGGTCTGGCCAAGGCAGATCCTTTCGGTTTTCATTTTAAGGATTTAGTGGCATTGTTTATTTTCCCTTGATGGGCAGAAATCCCCCGTCATATTGGACCATTTGTGCCCTAGGTTGGTGTATGGTCACATGGTTCTTCCCGTGATGGACCTATTAGGACACATAACTTAGGGGGTCCTAGCCAAACTCATGTTTATGCTATATAGAAGGTAATTGTGCATGTAAGGGTTTTCATACCCGATTTAGCACACCTCATTTATGCCCACTTGGACCTTCATTTTCTTGTATGGCCCCTCCTCTTGGTTTACATGTGCACACTTCATCATGACATCATCTTCAAGAGAGAGATTTACCTTGATAAAGGGAAGGGCATTGAGGGATCTTCTACATTGTTGGGGTCAGTTGTGGCATGACATCCTCCCTCAACTCATCACTTCATTTGGGTGAAGCCAATTGCATTATTTTTAGTCTTTTGTTGTTAAGTCCCCGGCTTGTGGGTGACAAGCCCTAACTTCTTGTTATTTTACTTTTCAGTAAGGTAGGCTCTAAAGTTAGATAAGTCTAGGAAGTCCCATATAAATAAAGGCTCCTAGCATCATTTGTAAACAAGACAAGGGTTCTAGTTATGTATCTTTTTCTTTTCCTCTCGGTATAGTGAAGCTTCTAAGTGGTGTGCACCGGCAAGTTTTACATGTGATGAAGGTTGAATGGTGGAATTTCTGGGGTTTTCTATCTTGCAAGATTGATCCTAAGAATAGTTGTTATAACTCATGTCTAAGGAGGACCTAAGAACCATTTCTCTTGCTCTTCCCTTGGTTGATGTTGGTAAGATATATCCATTTTCTTGTTTGATTTTGCTTTTGCACCTTAAGCAAGGTAAATTAGGGTTTTATTGGCATCTTGTTAGTCTTGCTAGAGGAGACCTTCCTCTTGAAGGAGCTCTCCATTGTTGGCCTTGAGATTCATTATTTTCTCTCATTAGGGTTTGGGCTACTTTAACCTAGTATTGGATTACTAGCCCTTGCCCTAGTTGGTAGATCTTGAATAGCCAGAATGAGTAGGGACGTTGACCTCAATAGTTAATTTCTCTAAGGTTGAGGACTAAGGTCATAACCCCTTCTCTTTGCATTTTTATCAAAATTCTCTTATATGTTTATCGCAAAAATACCAAAAACTAACATTGAAAAAACCCTATAAATTAGAAAAATTCATATCTCAAGAAATACTTGCAAATTGGAAATTATGTTCCGACCAAAAAATGCGCCCTAGGAAATTTGATGGTGAATCTTCAAGGGAGTTTTATTCCTATGGTTTAATTGTGAAATATCTCGTGAGTTGTGCATGCTAGGGTTTCTTTTTGGCATGTTTATTATAGAAGGTACAACAGATATATTAATCATTTCAGCCAAGTTTGAAAACCCAAAAGGTGGGGTTTGGGGCCTAGATTGACCCCTAGGGGGTTGGAAGTTCATTGGGAAACATGATAAGTGGGGCCACCAACTATTTGAGGGTTGTTTTAATGTATATACCAGACCTGATTTCACACTTTCATATCTGATTTAAGCATCCTTCTTCATCGTATTACATGTCCCCCTCACCTCCATACCTCAGGTACATCTCATGCGGGGTGAGTTGGTATTGTTTTGATTGGTTTTTATCAAGTTTTTGAATCATTATTAACTGTTGTAATATTATAACAACAGAAATACATTCAAGTTATATTTCTTCGAATCTGTAGTTAAGTGTTATAACTCCTACCCCTCCCCCAATGTTGTTTGTGCTTCATTGTCTTGACTCCATATGGCACCAATCTTTGTTGGGAGGTTTCTTGGGAAAGGTGTTTGTGTGTTGTTTAAGAAACTGCATAGATAGTATCATCGACATTAGGGACTCCCCTTTGGTCTTAGGAGTTGACCTAAAGTGTTAAGGAGCCAGAATGTGGTGACATTGGGCTCTATCTCCTCCCATGCTTACCACTCATCACATCGTGATACATGACCTTGCTCGGGGTGCTATTTTGAGAGGTAACATAGAGCATGTCAAGAATTCATTGAAGCAAATTGTTCAAGATGTAGGCAATTAAATGGTGAATAGCCCGATGAGTTTGAAAAATAATAACTTTATTGGATGAATGGATAGCATCAATACAGTTGGCAATACGTATTCCCTTTCTAAAGAACAAATGTCTCAAGTAAGGAATAAAAATTGTGGGGGTGGATAATGTTACAAGGATATATGGCGAAAATTCCACACCTGAACAAATATTACAAAGGTTTGATTGACCAAAAGAAGGGAAACGATAATACAAGTGCTAAGCAAATTTCTCAAAGTGATGCAAACCCCAACTATCCTAAGTTTGCAAAAGATTAACTAAGTACATCCACTAATTTGAACATTGACTTAGGTGGATAGATGTCAAATGCAAAGGTCTTGTGCTAGTTTCAAAATTAATAAAGATCCCTTCACAAAAGGAAAAACTAATGAAGTTTATTAAAGGATCCAAGGAAAAAGTTGTTGAGAGTTCTAAAGAAGTAGTGGAACAAACTAAAGAAGTAAGTCAAGGTTCGGCGATAATTTTACAAGCCATGGATAAAGGAAAAGGGAATGGAATCCGTTCACCCTTTTTCATCTCTTGTAGTAAATAACTTGCTTCTCCATAACTGCGTGTTAGATTCAGGAGCTTCCTCAAATGTTATGAATTAGCTAGGATTAAAGACCACTAGACCTTATAGACATGTTTGTGCGATGGATTCTAGAGAAATTGAAGTATGTAGTCTAATCAAGGATCTTGAATTCAACCTAGTTTCTCACTCTGAGATCTTAGTATTAATGGATGCGATAGTCACTGATGTTCTAGATGCATGGGGAATGTTTTTATCAAGAAAGTGGGCAGCAAACCTAGGAGGTAGCATTCAACGGATTTACCCTATGCTATCATTCCTACTTGTGAAAGCACTTGTGTCGTCTTGCATTGAGAGAAAGGAAAAATATATCATGTGGAAGATCCCCAAAACCCATATAATGAGCCTTGTTATATTGAGGAAGAACTTGGTAGTTATGCTATCCTTTCAAAGTCTTTGGCTCCTATAGTAGAAGATTCCAAAGAGGAAAAAGTTAGTGAGATTTGGAAAATTTACTTTGATGGGACTCATTCTAAGTCAAAAATTGGAGCTAGTATTATGTTGACTTCTCCAAAGGGTGATGTCTTCAACATTGCTTTTAGATTGGAGTTTGATGCAACAAATTATGTGGTAGACTATAAAGCATTGATTTTGGGTTTAGAAATTGCTAAGGATCTGGAGATAAAAGTGTTGAAGATAATTGGTGACTCCGATCTAGCAATATTTCAAGTCAAGATTAAATTTGCATGCAAGAATCCCAGGTTGCAAAGATATACAAACGCGGTTTGGGATACAATGGAACTCTTTGATGCTCTGTCCTTGGAAGAAGTTCCAAGAGAAGAAAATGGTCAAGCAAATGCTCTTGCGATGTCAACATCAACCTTGTTTCCTTGTGATGAATGGAAGAAAAATGGAGGAAAAATGGAAAGAATTTTAGGCCCTCCATTTCGGACAACTTTGATCATTGGCAAGTTTTCAATGATGACAAGCACATTTTAAGGTTTATGAATAACTTACAAGAATTTGTTGATTTTGAAGTAGATAGGCAACTTGAGGGAGACGAATATCCGAAAGGGTAAAATCCAGAGAATCCTCTTCTCAACTTATCCCCTTAGAAAGAAATTTTGATAGACATGATATGTATAAGCAAAAGAAAGAATTCATAATCCTAGATATTATTCTGAGAAAACATTGGTTCTAAAGAAATCCCTAGGATGATCAAGATTGGCAAGGGTACATCTCAAGAAAGAAGAGACATAGAGAAAATTCGTTAAGGAAATATAGAGATGCTTTTACATATGATGAGCTTAAAGCATATAAAGGACATATCATTCAACACATGATTCCCTTAAAAGAAGAGGCAAAACCATTCAAACTGAAGTTGAGGCATTTGATTGGTTTGTTCAATAATCTTTGGTTGGGTCCTTACATAAGATAACATAGCTGGTCCAAATCCATCCTCCCTTAGTCATCTGGATGGTGAAAAGTTGCAACTACTCATGAAGAAGTAATCCCTAAAACTATTCTTCAATGGTAACATTTAAAACCTAGACGTAGATTTTTATTTCGGCATTAGATTATATGTGTGTTAAAATGGAATTGTGTGTTTTATTTCATGCATTTCTTTCCATTTTATTTAGCATCCATGTATTTCCTTATGCTACTGATATCTATCGGTGAGAATGTGTGTAGATTACAAATTGAGATTTTAGATTTCTCATGCATTCCCAAGAAGAGCACATGTCTCACAGTTGGAGCAAGTTGTTACCCCTCAATTTGCACAAGGATTAATGCGAGGATTAAAGAGGATGGTGAACCAAAGATCTATATTGGTGAGGCTTCGTCAAGCAAAATTTTAATGTCTTGCGGTTGTCATTGTATTTATTTGTCCATGGTCAGGTTGTAAAATGTAGTTAAAAGTGAGATAACACTTATAATGGTTTATAAAGGGCCAATTTGTAATGTATAACAATCCCAACTATGATAGTTGTACTCGGCAAGTGCCTCATGAGGGTTTTTTAACCGACAAGGGTTTAGATCCTTATAGTCTAAATCTTTCAAAGTTTTTGTATTCGATAAAAATCCTCCAAATCCATGAGCTCATCCTAGAAGAACTACCCTAGTCATGAAGTTTCCTTGGCCCTTGGTCTATTACATCTCACTTTAGGATCACCATGAACAAGTGTCAAGTTAGCCCTAGTTAAAATAGTCTTTCCCCCTTGCATTTGGTCATGATTACTAAGGTGTGTCAATGGTTAAAATATAAGTTGGACAGTTAGAGGTGCCTTTCCCTAACTCAAACTTTGGGTTTTAAGTTGTATTTCTCAATTACCCTGTAAAACCCACTCCTTTCTCATGTTAGACCCTCATCATATTTTTATACAATCTCACATATGTCCATGCATGCCACCTAGAATGCCCTAGACCTTGGCACTAACATTTGTTTTACCATAAAGTTGCATCCTTTGGCCTCCTTAATCCTCCCAAACCCCCAAAAGGCCAAAGACCCTCTTCCTAAGGCAAGTCACACTCCACCTCTTTGCATTCTTAGCTCACATATGAGTCATCCCATCCTTTTTAGCAAGTCATTTGGCTTTTGGTCCCCCATTTGGCATAATTTGGGAAGTTTGTTGCATGATCTAGCCTCACCTAACTTCACACGTGCCATTCTTCCTCTAGAAGATTCCTTTCCTACCCAATTCTTCCCCTTAGCTAATTCGTCCAACCATTTTCCCCAATCTAAGCTAGGCACCTCTCTCTTTTTTTTAAAGTTTATATGTTGTTACAACTTAATTTCTAACTTCATGAGCATTTAATACATTTTCACAATAACAGTATAAAGAGGATCTTTGAAAGGAACACAATCACAAGGTACACAACAATTTATCATGGGAAACCCACAAGGGGAAGAAAATCCAACAAAACTTCCTCAATATAGATTACCAGAGTACAATGCCCAAAGAACAAGATCTCATAAGAGAGAGAGACCAAACCCTAGCATAAGAGCCAAATACACCAAAAACACTTCGCCTCCTCCTTCGCTATCCTTCCTCTTTCTCTCTCTTGCGCAATGCTTGAGTGAGTGTGTGTGTACAAATGAGGGAGGGCACCTCCCTATTTATACTTAACTTTGACTTGACCTTTTAACCTAACTAGTCCGACCTATCAAATTAACAGGGCCAACCTACCTAGGAAAACTCAAAATAATATTTATATTAAACTCTTCTGGGTACTATTGACCCGACTTACAACGAAGGATTTACCTCATGAATTTTACATGACCTTTTACATTAATGACATCTCCCGAAGGAGGAATAATAATAATAATGTAAAGTACAAGTAGAATATTCTTCAAAGTTATATTAATTCAACACTCCCCCTTAATAAGAAGGGTATTCTATTGACAACAACAACAACAGGTGTGGCTCTACACAACATCATCGGAAGGAGGGTGGATGAGGCATCATCAACATCATCATTTGGAACATTGTCTGGTACATCTATAGATCATCAAAAGTTTTGAACAACATCAATATCAGCAACTAGAACAGCTTGCTGGAACATCATCATCTACAGCATGGAGCTGGAGCATCATCATCTGCAGCACAGAGATGGAACATCATCATCTATAGCACGAAGTTGGAACATCATCATCATCTTCAGTATGGAGCTGAAGTCTCATCATCATCACATTAGCATAAAAATTGATACATCAACAACAACGACAGCACGAGGCTAGCTCATCAACATCCACATGTGACAGGCATAACAACAGCATCATCAACAACTCAAGGGTGGAGCAACATCATCTATGGCAACAAAATGAGGCAGGTGTATCAACAACCAACATGATCCTTCCTTTCAGAATTACGGGATCATGGACAATCCTTCCTTTTGGAATTATGGGATTGAGTCCAACACATCTGTGGTGCTCAGGCGATCCTTCCTTTCGGGATTACGGGATCAAGTCTTTACAAAGCCACCAATATTGATCACAACTGATACATACATGCACAAGTACTCGAACGATCCTTCCTTTCGGAATTACGGGAACAAGTCCAACATGGATGATCCTTCCTTTCGGAATTACAAGATCAAGTCCACCAACCAACATCTTAGACGATCCTTCCTTTCGGAATTACGGGATCAAGTCTCAAGATCAACATTTAAGACAATCCTTCCTTTCAGAATTACGGGATCGGGTCTAATCTAAGGATGATCAAATCCAACTGAGCTACCTACTATGATCAGGATACCATGGTATCATCAGTAGTACTCCCCCTTTCGAGGTAAGTCCTTACAGACAACACGAAGCTTGTCTCGAAAGTGTTCAAACTTCACACGAGACAGAGGCTTAGTCAACACACCTGCAATCTGCTCATTTGTTCTCACATATTGGAGCTTTATAGCTCCCTTCTACACCATGTCACAAATGTAGAAATATCGAATTTCTATGTGCTTTGTCTTATCATGGAACACGGGTTCTCTGTCATCTTCATGCAGCTTTGATTATCACATAGAATCACGGTGGTATCCATCTCCAGATCGAATAGACCTGATAACAACTTCCGAAGCCATATGTCTTCACAATTGGCGGAACAAGTTGCAATATATTATGCTTCTACAGTGTTGAGAGCAACACTGGACTGCTTCCTTCTTAGCCAAGAAATCATGGTTGACCTCAGACTGAAACATCCACCTGAAGTGCTCTTTCTGTCTGAGACACTTCCTGCCCAATCTGAATCTATATAACCATACAGCCTGAAGTCATGATCTCTAGTATAACTGACACCATAGTCTACCGTACCTTTCAGGTACCTCATCACATGCTTTGCGGCTATCTGGTGAACATGTCTAGGCTCAACCATATACTGACTCAAGGTGTTCACAGCAAAGCATATATCTAGCCGAGTATTCGTCAAATACATCAATGAACCAATAATCTGTCTATATAATGTCACATCCACCAACTCTAACGAAGCATCAACCAGTAACTTCAAATTTGTATCCAAGAGTGTGGCCATGGTTTTACATTCCAACATATCAAACCTTTTCAGGATTTCTACTGCATACTTCCCTTGGTTAAGGAAGATTACTTCTGGGATCTGCCATACTTCAAGACCTAGAAAATAGTGCATCAAGCCAAGGTCTTTCATCTTAAATTCTGTAGCAAGCTTCTTCTTACACTCTGAGATTTGCTTCTCATTACTTGTCAAGAATAAATCGTCCACGTACATCAATAATATGACAAGTTCATCATCCATCACCTTGAGGAAAAGGTTAGGATCATCTTTACTTTTGGCAAAGCCCAAGCTCATCAGAAAACTATAGATTCTTCCATTAGACGCTCTTAGAGCTTGCTTCAATCCATACAAAGCCTTCTTCAGCTTGCAGACATGTATCATTATGTCTTCAACTTCAAAACCTTGTGGTTGTTCTATGTACACTTCTTCCTCAATAACACCATTGTTCTTTTCACATCCATCTGGTGTAACTTCCATTCTGTCTTGGCTACTAGTGCCATGATGGTTCTAATAGAGGTGCACCTTGCTACGAGAGCAAGCGTCTCTTCATAATCGATTCTTTCCTTTTGAGAGAATCCACAGGCCACAAATCTGGCTTTGTATTTTTCAATATTTCCATTCGCTGCATGTTTTATCTTGTATATCCATTTGGAAGATACCACGCTTTTACCTTCTGGTTTGGGAACTACTTCCGACACATCATTCTTCATTATGCATTGGTATTCTTTCGCCATGGCTTCTACCCAATATTCTTTCTTTTGAAAAAACAAGTAGGCCCTTTGTCTACAAGATAACACATCAAATCCACATAACTAGAAAATGGCTTTGGATTCTTGCTTTGTCTCGAGGAGCCTTCTGGAGCACCATACCTCTCCGCATCTTGAATAATTTCATGAGCCCAAGTTGAATTTCTCTCGTGAGAGACATTTATGTGGGGAAGTTCTTGGGGCTCCAACATATCATGTCCTTCCAGAATCTCATCATCAGGAGAAGGTTCAACTTCTTCCATCGGTTCTGCAGCTCTAGGAGCTACAACTTCTTCATAAGTTTCTTTAGGTTGGCACTTTCTAGATTTCTTGGGAGCTGTATCTTCATCAAAGGTTACATCCCTAATAATTTTCATATGGTAGTAACCTGGTATATAAATTCTGAAGGCCTTGGAGACCTCACAGTATCCAACAAATATTCCTTTCTTTCCGGAAGGATCCAACTTGGTTCTTTTCTCTTTTGGAATATGAACAAACACTAGACAACAAAAATCTTGAGATGACTTACTGTTAGTTTTTCTATATCTTATTAGCTTAAATAGGATCTTTGTCTGGAAGAATAACAAGTACAGCTAGACGCATAAGATATAAAAGATACATAACACACAAATATTTTCACCAGGGAAACCATATATGAAAATACCCCGCAAACTTCCTCAAAATAGTACAGTCACAAAGACTACGTCATAAGATGATCAATCCCAGTAATGAGAAGTATTCAGCAGCTATCTATCTCTCCTCCCCTGTCTCTCTCTCTCTCTCATGCGAACTTGAGTGAGTGTGAGGTGTGTATAAATGAGGGAGGGTGCCTCCCTATTTACACTAATCAAGTGACTGACCTTTTACATGACTGGCCCGACTTGTTTCCCTAACTGGGCCGACTTCTCCTAGAGAGACTCCAAATACACATTACATGATGTCACACTGTTGACTATTTCCCTGACTTACAACGGAGGTTGTACCTCAAGGTCTAAACACAATAAAGACATCCCGCAAGGAGGCAAACACATCTCCAATGGGGGTACAACAACATACAATGATAATATACATCAGAATATCTTCAATGGGGGTACAAGTTACAAATACATCAGCATTGCCTCTTAACTAGGAAGGTATTCTCTCTCTTCCACAGTCATCAACACATCTGGTCAAGTCTTCATCGCGGAGTCATCATCACGGAGTCATAGAGTCATCATCATAGTTGTTGCCATCATCATCTTCTTATCGATCATCAAATGGTACTATCTGTCATCAAAATTTTCTACAGAGCCATCCCTCTTTTAAGTTGGGTGTAGGCCTAGTCCTAATCCAGGTCTTCATCACATCTCGAGCAAGCCATCAGGTAGGAACTATTCAGACCCTTCATTACATTGCCACGGCAATAACCTGCGTCTCCTACCTTTATCTAGTCGTATCCAGATCATCTCTTTTGTCCTGCACAAAACAAAATAAGGCACACAGAGCATCCACGGTCAACCTGCGTTCTACCAATAAAGGAGAACCGCCTAGGTGCACCTCACGTGCTTCATGACCTAGTCATATCAACCTAGGAACACACACATAGATATATGTAAGGACTGATTATGATCAAACAACCTGCTACATCAATACTTTTACGTTCTAGGTCAACCTCGAGGACTTATTACATCTAAACAACCTGCGTCCAAAGATCTTTTCTGTTCAGATAACCTTTCGGGCGTATTACATACGAGTAACCTGTGTGCTACGCTAGGACTCCTTTTAGACTCAGACTACCCACAGGACTTATTACATTCGAGTAACTTGTTTACCATGCCACGGCTCATATTTACACTCGAATAACCTATCTCAGGATTGATTACGTCCAAGGATAACCTGTGAGCTTCGCCATGACTGGTTACATCCGAGGACAACCTACAGGACTGATTATGTCCGAGCATCCTGCTTCACCAAGATTTTTTCCGGTCTTCCAACCTGTTTCATTTCCCATGTGAGATATTATGCATTCGCTATTTCTAGCATATAATCATATCAGGACTGATTACTTCCAAGGATAACCTGCGAGCTTCGTCGAGACTTGTTACATCCAAGGACAACCTACAGGATTGATTACGTCTGAGCAACCTGTTACCCCCCCAATTTGACAGGGGTGTCTACAAAGCAACAAGAGAGGACCATCGGTAGCCTCTTTGTTTTGTCTTCAGCAAAAAATACAGTCATTCCACAGCCTGCAAAACATAACAAAATAATCTAACTATTTGGTATAAATTTTAAAGTCAACAGCAAATGTTCAGGAAGCAATGTCAATTAGATAAGTAGCCTATCTTTAAACTACGCATGTTGAGACTAGCACTCAAGATACAGTAGGATTGGAGAAGAAGATCATTCCTGAGAGTTGTTTCAAGCAAATGAGCATTGTGTCTTTCAAATTGCTATAAAGGTAAGGATGTCACCAGCAGAGATTCAAAATTCTGTGAAGGACTATGACCATTGAAGAGGGTCTGGAAGATATGCATCTCCAAGAAGAAAGATGTAATTAGTGCGATTGCATTTGTCCTTAATACAGTTCCGAACAGAGAGCTGCTGAATAAAGTCATTTGAAAGATGGCTGAAGTCCAGCTACGAGGCTATTGAAATTATTCTAAAAGTAAAAAGTGAAGGAATTTTTCTTTTGCATCAATGCAAGAGCCATCTGCTCTTCGACCCACTGAAGCTTTAGCTGCCAGTATTGGTGACGTTTCTGTTTCAAGATCTTTACAAAGGGGTCACTTATATTTCTCAAGAGATAACTTTGTTTCAGTGGAACTGCTTCGACGACTTGTATCATTTTCAGTGCCTAGTTTGACAATGGAACTTGAACGTGCCCAGATGCAAGTGTCTGCACAAAGTGACAAACTCAGCAATGTTTCAAATAGTTTCATAGGATTGCAAGGAAAATTTCCACAAACAAGTCTCGAAGACATGACATGGGTTTACCAGATCCGGATGGATGCCATGATGGAAATATGAGCAAGCCAACATGTGGTTTTTCACCATTAGAGAATCGGTATGTACCTCTTTCAGTAATAGCACATCTTGACTTCTTTGGGAGTGGGAATCTAACAGCATAGGGAGCACAAATATTTTATACATGCATGTACAACTGATAGGAAAGAATAGCGAGCAATTAGTTGTCGCAGATCTCACTCCAATTCTTCAAACAAAATTTGGAGGTGGCCTTCGGAGTAGAGGAGGACTGCTGCTTGTAAATAATTGCCGGAGTTCATGGAATCACTTCTATCAGGCAATGTATACTTCTGTTGAGTGGAATGATGATAATGGAGGGGCAGGTCCTTTCGCAAGAGGCATGAAGAAAGCCACGACTTGTGGGAATCTACCCACCCGAAATTCATGATAGCTAACAGAATGGTCATTTATTATTTAGCAATCAAAGTACAAACAAATCGGGTTGTTTGCATCTAGCTGGGGGCGGTTTTAATGGCCCTCTGTCATCTACGTTTAGTCAGTTTGGACGCCAATCTCACAGGTTGTTAATTGAAAGTCAAACACATAGTCACTTGTCAATCATCGTGATGAAAATTATATGGAGCCCGGGTTCCATTGTAGCATTGAGTTCAATTGACAAAGCGACTACATTAAAGGCAAATCTTATGGCGGATCGACTTCACAGTTCCACGTAGCAGCCGAGTTTCAGCTACGAATCAATTTGGGCGTGGAGTATTGCAGCAGTCCATGCATCGTGAGCAGTTGGAGTTTCAGCGCTCCAAATTCTCGTGAGATATTCACTTTGGCGTTGGCATCTGGAAGAAATAGCTAGTGCCATGAAACGGTGGAAAGCATCAACCATGAGCAGCCGGAATCAATCCACCATTAATGCTCGGGGTTCAACCAAGTGGCAAGACATAGGAATTTTCTGAGTTTCCTTATGCGACCTGCAACCTGTGGACATACGTTGACATCACTAGAACCACGTGGGGCTTTCAACAGCCCAAAGATTTCCTCCTGGCAGCCAATAAGATTCCACGGTGGGGTTTATTGACAGTTGTGTGCATAGGATCGGTTTTTCGGTGGGTGAGGTGGCAATTGGCACCGCTAATTCTCAAAGATTTCCACTTTGTGTTGGGATGTGGGGATGCCCGCCTTAGTTTGGAATAGGTGGTTAAAGTTTTAGTCACACTTAATAAGTTTGGTCATGTTTTAATAGAGGGAGGAAAAAGTGGATCATATCTCCACTTTATTTGATTTTTATTTTTATTTTATTTTTTATTTTTGAAGAGCCTTTTTGGGCCTATAAAGAGCAAGTCTCTTTCATTGTAACCGGATAGAATTTTTTGGGCTAGGAGGATTTTTCCCCAAAGTTAATAAAGAAAAAATCATGTTGAGTTTTTGGACATGTTGGGTTTCTCTAACGTAGTTCTGTGTTTTCGGGAGTTATAGACCAAGCCAGCATAGAGGGCTAACAATCTAGCACGTTGGGCAAGCATTTGCAGCTGCCAAGTTGCTTGTCGTCGTTATGTTCTTGGAGGTTTGGGAGTAATGGAAAGTAGTTAGTTATACTTCCATTCTCCTTGCCTCTAATTATGGAACGGACCAACTTAGTCTTCCTTCTGTGAAACGCAAAGCTTTTCTGAGTCCCCTTCTGACTCCATTTACGCTTCTAGTACTAGCACTGGCCTTCCCTCAAGGACTGATCCTCCTTTCCCTTCCTGCCCATCAATCCGACTCATTTTCCTTTTTTCTGCAACCCGTGTTTCTCTAAGGCAGCCTCTTCAGATCACCCTGTCCTCAGCTGCACCTACCTTAGCGATCCTAACTTAGGGAAACCCCCTAGAGCTGGAGAAGAGCCAGCCAGAAGCGAGGAGAGAGGGGTGTAGTGACATTGGCCTCTCGAGAGAGAGCTATCGCCGGGCTGACGGGCCCGCAGTTTGGGCTTTCAACACTCACGTGCCAGTTTCAGGCGACAACATTTTGGCGTCGTTGCCGGGGATAAAGTCCTGTTCCCGGATTTTGAAGACTATGCTTCATTGACATTTGAGGGAGATTACATTGCAGATTCTTCGTCTCACATGGAGACTCCACAAAGGGACAAAGCCCTTGTCCTTTTGCAGATTTGAAGATCCGATTGGGTGTAGAGGTGAGCACACTCATCAGAAGGCTTTCAAGCTCACCTTGGCGACTCCACAAGTTTGGTATGAGGTGTGATTAAACACGTTTTTTCAAATTAAGTACCTCATTGTTTGATTCATGGAATAACCGTGGGATATTTGGCATGAGGCTTACATCCCATTGGATTTCTCAAAAGTCCATGGATTTCCTAATCAGTGCTACGACCCTGAGGAGGTGCATGACATTCTTCTCGAATTTTATGGAAATGATAGTGTTTCAGCCACCCATCATATTGCCTCTTTCTGCAAACTGATGGTTGATTTTAATGTTCGTCATGAGGATGATATTATGATCGTTTTTTCCATAACTTTGGAAAAGGATGCAATGACCTGGTTCTGTGGTCTGTTGGATGAATCCATAGATTCAGTGGCAATTTTTTTAGAGAGGTTTCTCCTCCGCTGGCACGATGGGACAGTAGATGAGATTGAGCAGCTTGCTAAAGAATATTATGCCCTCATCCCTAGGCTCCATCCTGAGCTTAAAGAACAGATCATTGAAGATCTGAGTGAGGGAGTATTACAAGAACCCTTGGTTGAAGACATTATTGAAGAGATCCCAGATAGAGCTGTAATAGAATATGTGAAGCTGTCCCAAGTTTATGAACAGTTTCCTGATGAAAAGTTGGAGCTGCCTCAAGTTCATCACATTGAAGGTAATACTATTTTTTCTGCAGATCAGCTTGAACAGTTTGACAATGAAGGCTTGTATGTGAGCCCTATCAACCAGTGGATAGAGGCTTCTTGTGCGCAGTTTGATTCTGCCTAGTATAATCTCTTGTTGCCTAACAGTCTGATGTTTCAATTCAACTTTATTCATGAGCAGACTGCAACGCATAGTTATCTTATGATGAATGTATTTTTGTTTCTTTCACTGACCAAGCTCAGAAAAAAGAGATTTGGCATGGATAAGATGCAGGAATGGCTCCATTGGTTGTATGCATATACTTAACAATTTCTAGATTCATGTTAAGTTAGTGTAGGTGGAAAAAAAAAATAAGCTCTTGCATGAGCATCTCCAGTTGTTAGTTTTTGTGCATTTGTTTCTATTTCAAGTTGTAATAAGTGTGTGGATGTGAATGAAGCCATCCCAACACAATTTCTTTCAATTGATTGGTCTGCAATACACAGAGAATCTGAGGTTCTAGTATGCTCTCTCCAAGAGCACACGTCCCCCATGGAGCCAGATGTTACCCCCCCCAATTTGACAAGGTTGTCTACAGAGCAACAAGAGAGGGCCATCGGTAGCCTCTTTGTTTTGTCTTCAGCAAAAAATACAGTCATTCCACAGCCTGCAAAACATAACAATATAATTTGACTATTTGATATAAATTTTAAAGTCAGCAGCAAATGTTTAGGAAGCATTATCAATTAGATAAGTAGCCTATCTTGAAAGTACGCATGTTGAGACTAGCGCACAAGATACAGCAGGTTTGGAGAAGAAGATCATTCCTGAGAGTTGTTTCAAGCTAATGAGGATGTGTCTTTTAGATTGCTATAAAGGTAAGGATGTCACTAACAAAGATTCAAAATTCTGTGAAGGACTATGACCATTGAAGAGGCTCTAGAAGATATGCATCTCCAAGAAGAAAGATGTAATCAGTGCGATTGCATTTGTCCTTAATACAATTCCGAACAGAGAGCTGTTGAATAAAGTCATTGGAAAGATGGTTGAAGTCCAACTATGAGGCTGTTGAAATTATTCTAAAAGTAAATAGTGAAGGAATTTTTCTTTTGCATCAGTGCAAGAGCCATCTACCCTTCGACCCACTGAAGCTTTAGATGCCAGTATTGGTGATGTTTCTGTTTCAAGATCTTTACAAAGGGGTCACTTATATTTCTCAAGAGATAACTCTATTTCAGTGGAACTGCTTTGACGACTTGTATCCATTTCAGTGCCTAGTTTGACAATGGAACTTGAACGTGCCCAGATGCAAGTGTCTGCACAAAGTGACAAACTCAGCAATGTTTCAAATAGTTTCAGAGGATTGCAAGGAAAATATCCACAAACAAGTCTTGAAGACATGACATGGGTTTACCAGATCCGGATGGATGCCATGATGGAAATATGAGCAAGCCAACATGTGGTTTTTCACCATTAGAGAATCGGTATGTACCTCTTTCAGTAACAGCACAAACATTGTATACATGCATGTACAACTGATAGGAAAGAATAGCAAGCAATTAGTTGTCGCAGATCTCACTCCAGTTCTTCAAACAAAATTTGGAGGTGGCCTTCGGAGCAGAGGAGGACTACAGCTTGTAAATAATTGTCGGAGTTCATGGAATCACTTCTATCAGGCAATGTATACTTCTGTTGAGTGGAATGTTGATAATGGAGGGGCAGGTCCTTTAGCAAGAGGCATGAAGAAAGCCACGACTTGTGGGAATCTGCCACGACTTGTGGGAATCTACCCACCCAAAATTCATGATAGCTAATAGAATGGTCATTTATATTTAGCAATCAAAGTACAAACAAATCGGGTTGTTGGTGGAACACGGCAGCTGATATATGTTTTCATTTGGCTAGGAGCGGTTTTAATGGCCCTCCGTCATCTACGTTTAGTCAGTTTGGACGCCAATCTCACGGGTTGTTAATTGAAAGTCAAACACATAGTCACTTATCAATCATCATGATGAAAATTATATGGAGCTCGGGTCCCATTGCAACGTTGAGTTCAATTGACAAAGCAACTACATTAAAGGCACACCTTATGGCGGATCGACTTCACAGTTCCACGTATCAACCGAGTTTCAACTGAGAATCAATTTGGGCGTGGAGTATTGCAGCAGTCCATACGTCGTGAGCAGTTGGAGTTTCAGCGCTCCAAATTTTCATGAGATATTCACTTTGGCATTCGCATCTGGAAGAAATAGTCGGTGCCATGAAACGGTGGAAAGCATCAACCATGAGCAACCGGAATCAATCCACCATTAATGCTCGGGGTTCAACCAAGTGGCAAGACACAGGAATTTTCTAAGTTTCTTTACGCAGCCAGCAACCTGTGGACATACGTTGACATCACTAGAACCACGTGGGGCTTTCAGCAGCCCAAAGATTTCCTCCTGGCAACCAATAAGATTCCACGGTGGGGTTTATTGACAGTTGTGTGCATAGGACCGGTTTTTCGGTGGGTGAGGTGGCTATTGGCACCGCTAATTCTCAAAGATTTCCACTTTGTGTTGGGATGTGGGGATGCCCGCTTTAGTTTGGAACATGTGGTTAAAGTTTTAGTCACACTTAATAAGTTTGGTCATGTTTTAATAAAGGGAGGAAAAAGTGGATCGTATCTCCACTTTATTTGATTTTTATTTTTATTTTATTTTTTATTTTTGAAGAGCCTTTTTGGGCCTATAAAGAGCAAGGCTCTTTCATTGTAACCAGATGGAATTTTTTGGGCTGGGAGGATTTTTCCCCAAAGTTAATAAAGAAAAATTCATGTTGATTTTTTGGACATGTTGGGTTTCTCTGTCGTAGTTTAGTGTTTTCATGAGTTATAGACCAAGCCAGCATAGAGGGCTAACAATCTAGCACGTTGGGCAAGCATTTGCAGCTGCCAAGTTGCTTGTCGTCGTTATGTTCTTGGAGGTTTGGGAGTAATGAAAAGTAGTTAGTTATACTTCCATTCTCCTTGCCTCTAATTATGGAACGAACTAGCTTAGTCTTCCTTCTGCGAAATGCAAAGCTTTTCTAAGTCCCCTTCTAACTCCATTTACCCTTCTGGTACTAGCACTGGCCTTCCCTCGAGGACTGATCCTCATTTCCCTTCCTACCCATCAATCCGACTCATTTTCCTTTTTTTTGCGACCCGTGTTTCTCTAAGGCAGCCTCTTCAGATCACCTTGTCCTCAACTGCACCTGCCTTAGCAATCCTAACGTAGGGAAACCCTTCTAGAGCTAGAGAAGAGCCAGCCAGAAGCGAGGAGAGAGGGGTGTGGTGACATTGGCCTCTCTCTCGAGAGTTGTCGTCGGGTCGGCATGCCCGCAGTTTGGGCTTTCAGAACTCGCGTGCCAGTTTCGGGCGACAACACAACCTACGATCTTCACCAGGATTTTATGCTCAAACAACCTATCTCTCTAGCTATGCTAGAACACATCATCCCTCTTTCGAGGGGTCTGGATCTAGATCACACCAAGTCTTTCTCTGAAGTACTCCAACTTCACTCTCGCTAGAGGCTTGGTCAACACATCAACTATCTACTCGTCCATTACCACATATTGGAGCTTCATTGCTCCTCTCTACACCATATCCCTGATATAGTGGAACTTGATCTCAATGTGCTTTGACTTGTCATGGAACACAAGGTTTTTTAACAACTTCAGGCAACTCTGATTGTCGCAGAAGATACAAGTCACATCCAACTGGAGATCAAACAAGTCGGACAAAAGATTTCGTAGCCACACTGCCTCGCAACTAGTCGAGCAAGCGAAAACACTCTGCCTCGGTTGCACTCAGCGCCACGCATGATTGCTTCCTGCTGAACCAGGAGATCATGCCAAATCCCAAACTGAAGCAGCAACCTGAGGTGCTCTTCCTGTCAGTGGTGTTACCTTCCCAATCTGAATCAACATAACCGTGTAGGTTAATCTTCTGAATCGCATCATATTTGAGCCCATAATCCATTGAGGTACCTTGATACATGCTTTGCAGCTATCAGGTGAACATGTCTCAGATCCGTCAAGAACTAGCTCAGGGTGTTCATCGCAAAGAATATGTTTGGCCTCGTATTCGTCGGGTACATCAATGAGCCAATCATCTGACAATACATCGTGGCATCAACCATATTAGATGAAGCATCACTCAAAAGCTTCAAGTTAGATTCCATAGGTGTGGTTATTACCTTGTAGTCCAACATTCTGAATCTCTTCAGAATATCCATTGCATGCTATCCTTAACCAAGGAAGATCCCATCTGCACTCTGCCACACCTCCATGCCTAAGAAGTAGTGCATCATACCTAAGTCTTTCATCTTGAACTCTGTAGCAAGTCTCCTCCTTACATCTTTAATGAGTTCCTCTTCGCCTGTCAAAAACAAGTCATCGACATATAGTAGGATCATCACTGGTCTTTCATCTTCAACCTTGAAGTAAAGGTTGGAATTCGCTTTACTCTTGGTAAAGCCTAGGCTCATCAGGAAGCTATCCATCCTGCCATACCATGTCCTTGGTGCTTGTTTCAATCCATACAAAGCCTTCTTCAATTTGCACACATGGGTCTTCCTGTCATGTGTCTCGAATCTCAGTGGTTGTTTCATGTACTGTTCCTCCTCGACTACACCATTAAAGAAAGTTGTCTTGACATCCATTTGGTGTATCTTCCATATCATAATTGTTGCCAATGCAAGTACGGTCCTTGTTATCCACTTATTTGTACCACTGAGGAGCCGCCAGTTGACAAACATGTCCAATGTTTGATTCCAGTGTATCAGTTGATCCGTCTTCATGTCTAGCAAATATTGGCTAGCCAGTTTTTTATTTGAATAATTTTGACCATGGCCGCGCAGGGTTTGTAATAAAATGTGCTAGTAGGGTATTTTTTGAGTCGTTCGGTCTCCTGAGATGTAGCATCTCAAATAAGGTATTCCAGGGAGTTTTTTGCCACTGACAATTATGCTTTGCCTTCAGCCGAGTATAATTGATGAGATTTTCTCTCGCTTCCTCCAAAGCTGGAATGCCCGATATTGAATTCTGGGCCTTGGGGGGTTATTAGAGCCCAACTGAGTGTTATAAACCTACTAGGCATTATTTAGGTAGAGCATGGTCATGTCCTAAGTCATCTGGACATATAAAAAAATTCGAAAAAATCTTTTTCGAACGGGGAATAAATTATTTTTTTAATTTTTAATTATTTCCCTAAGTTTTTGGGTTAATTTTTCCATAAATTAAATGGAAAAAACCCGTTTGTAATAAATCGGTCATCCGGACTCCGAATTCAGTGATTGAAGGCCTTAACCTTAAGCCAAAAATCATTCTTGATCGGCCAACCAGTCAGAACCAACTTTCGGATCATCAATCGGACACATAACGCCATTTTTCTCAAAAAAGTCATTTTCGAGGAAAGAAATGATTTTTTATTAAAAAATGATTATTTTGGAGAAAATTAAAACTCTCCAAATTAATCCAAATTCAGCAAAATAAAAGGCTAAATGACATCTCATTGGGCATTTATGATGTTTAGAGTTGTCATAGCTCAGCTTTAGTCAGCATTCAGTGAGCAATAAATTTATATTCAATTAACGGGTTTGTCATCTCCAGCTAAACTCCCGAATTTGATGAGATGGAGAGCACCAATTGGTCTGATGATTTGATCGAGGTAAAGACTGAAGTTTACAGCAGCAGTGGCCTCTCCAAACCTAGCAGTGGTGGCCAGGGCGGTTAGGTCTGGTTTTTTGGTTTTAGGGTTTTGGGTTCTTCATTCATTGTATAAATAAAGGCTCCTTTAGCTCTATTCAGAGGGACTTTTTGTAGCTGAGTTACTCTGAGAAAATTGTATCAAGCATTTGCTTTAATTTGTTAATAAAGATCAGACTTTGGAGGTCCATGAGCTCTTGGATGTCGTAGTTTTTTGCAATTGGTTGACGTGATATTGTCTCTAACCCCTATTTCTTTAATGCATATGTGAGATTAGATTGTTTATTTGTTAGCTCAAAAGGGCCATTGTTGGCACAGTAGAAAAATCATTTGTAGTTCAACTTGATTGTTTATGCGAAGTAGATTAGTATTTTGATGGACATGAGTAATCAGTATATATGTAATGTTGATCATGATTCAATTTTCTTAGCATACTAGCATGTATTTTGATCTCACGTTTTGTGTTGAGTTGTACTGTGTTTTCAGGCTTCATAGGTTGAAGAAGGGTGTGAGCTCAACTGCTTCTATCCCAGGCTTCAAGCAACCTTTTTAATCTAACACTTTCATTGCAGGACCTACAAAGATCTTCTTCTTCAAAATACAAAAAGAAAGCTGAGAGTCTAGCTCTCTCTCTTGGGTTCCATCCATAATTTCAAATACTTTCTTGGTTACCGAACTTCCCTCTTCTAATTCTCTCTTTGCTCCTTGATCCCCTTGTTTTTCTTGCTTGCTAGTCTTTTCTTCCTTGCTTGGTTTTGCCCTTTCTTATCTTTTCTTCATCGCTGCCCCATTTTACTCTTTTTACCACTCATTTTCTTTTTTTTGGACAGCCCTAGTGTACCCTAATTTATGCCCCTTTTTTGCCTCTTTTTGCCCTAGTTTTTTAGCCTTCTTCCATCTTGTTACTGGCCTTTTCTTCCCATTTTTGTTCGTTGTCCTGTGTAATGATAGTAGAGTTGTATGTTTTTATTTGAAAAGCCCTTTCAAGGATTAAATTCCTAAAGGCAAATTGTAATAATTTCAATAAAGTACTTTTGTTTGAGTGGGGTTTTTAAGTCCCCACTCTCATCCTCCCCCATTTGAGGAGGCTTGTGTTGTGTTTACTTGTGTATGCATAGGTTAGATTTGCTTGTCTTCATCATTATTTGCATCTTATTCTTAGAATACTAATTGTTAATCCATTACATCTAATTAATTAATTAAGTTGATTACTCTATTTTTAAATTGTTTATCTTTCTAAGTAAATCCACTGCTTAAATCTCTTGAATCACACCATAAGGTGGATCAAGAGTGCTCTCTGTCGGAGAGTTTAAATAAATCATCTTTGCTTTTTGTTCACATTGTTTAATCAATTATCTCTAAGTAAGACTCTTGAACTTGCAAAAACACAAGTCAAGAGCACTCTCTATCGGAGAGCATCCTTAGTTTGCACAATCCTTGCATTAGTCTCATCTAGATTAGATAAGACTCTTGAACCTCTGTCATAAGACAAGGTCAAGAGCGCTCTCTGTCAGAGAGTCTAATTAATTAACTTAATAAAACCTTTAACACACGCACCCCTTTTAATTAATTAACTTCGTTGATCATCCTTCACCTAGTATGCTCTGCCGACTTTCAGGTTGGGCTCGTACTCAGAACGGTGAACGGACTTGCTAAAGTTCGCACAAGAGTAACTTAATTAAAACTTTTACCCCATAACCAACGCGCCAGTGTTGTTTCGTTTAAATACCGAGGCATGTGGGCAAATTCCAAGTGTGGGCGCCGGGCAACCCAATCTGGACACAGGTAGTTAAGTTATTGAACACTTAGCTGTGATCCCAGACAGGTCCGTCATGTCTTCGAACAGAGCCACTGAAGGCATTTCCGGTTAAGATATCCAGACACCTTAAGCAAGATCACCATTAAAATCTTTTAAAACCTACCAAGAGCACTCGCACAATCTAATACTCACTAGCTTAATTCCTAGACTTTTCATTTTATTCACGCATTTTATTGACTCCATAAGGCACTGGTCCTTGGTTATATGTGAATAATTATCTATCTTGATCAATTGTCTGTGGTTCATTTCAATTGGTATATCTGAATGCTTGGTTAAAAGTCTGGAATCTTTGCTTATCTGTGTAATCTCTTGTTAGCAACGTGGATTGCTTCTGATTAATCATCATTCTCTTAATAAACAAACACTTCTAATTACATTAAACTCCTAAACAACACCCATCTGCATCCATAACCTAAAAACACTTTAACAACCTTAAGAGCCTTAGTAAACTCTTTGTAGGGACTACCCCCCTTGGCTTCATTAAGAGTTAGCCTAAACGAAGGAGCTAGGAGTAGGTGACAGTACCTAGCTCTGTGCTTGCCCCCAAGGTCACACCTCTCCCACTTTCCTAAGTGAGGAGACAGCTTTCATTAGATTTCTGCTACTGGTGTGCAATCGGCGGACAACATCTTTTGGCGCCATTGCCGGGGACAAATCTTTTTGTTCCTGGACGACCTTTGTTTCTTTTAGTTTTTTCCCTTTTTGGTAGATTTTTAGTCCAATCACTCTCCGAAATTGGACTTAAGTCCACCTGGCGACTCCACTGTCAATTAACACCTCAAGGTATTCTACTAGAAGAAACTCTGAAGGTTTGTTCGATTTCATCCCTGACCCTGAAAAAGTCTATAGGAGGAGGCAGAACAAACTAGCTTCTCGTAGAATCCTTGCAGAACTTAGATCTGAGTCTGTTTCAGACATTCACCGTTTATTTCCAGAAAACTTAGAAAATTCGCAAAACAATAACTGTTTCCTTGACACAATGGGTGAGTTTTTTACTCAGCTCAATTTTACTCAGATAGCAAGTCAGCCTCATGACATTCCCGAAAAAGCTATTGATAAGCTTGTCACTTTCACAGGCACTGATGCCTCTACCTCTGCTGAGCAACATCTCAGATATTTTTCAAAATACTGTGGTGCCTATGTCAAGGGTACTAACAAACATGAAGATGTATACATGACCCTTTTTGCTCTATCTCTGGATGGTAAGGCTGGAAACTGGTATGACAACTTGCTGAACAACTCTTTTACTACCATAGCCGATTTCAAGTCTGCTTTCCTTGAAAAATTTGGTAACAATAAGGAACCTAGACATCTAGTGGCAGCCTTGACTAGTATGAAGAAGTCTGATACGAAAACCATGGATGAATTCAACAATAGGTTCACAGAGTTGTCAAATTCCATCCCTGCCACTCATGCTCCTCCTGCAGCTTCTACTTTGGATTATTACATAGAAGCATTAAGTGGCAAGATCCAGTACCAGATTAGAGACAAGGAGCCAACCACACTGCTTCAAGCTCAGAATTTGGCCGTCAAAATTGATAAGAATATGCAGTCATCTGGTGAATCTAACCTCCAGGGTTATTCAAGGTCTTCAACTCCTTTGAAAATTAATGAACCTAAAGACAAGGATCCTTTATCAGCTATAGAGGATGCCTATGAAAAACAGATGATTGAAATGAAAAGAGAGATGAAGAAAAATATGGAGGAAGTAGAGCAGAAACACTTAGCACAGATTAAGGAGGTTCAAAATCGGGTCATAACTATTGAAAGAACTCAACCTTCGCCACCTCCTGGAACCTTCCCTGCAAAACCAACATGGCAAAGAAGAAATCCCAGCCATGAACAGAGGCCTCCTCATCAGTTAGAGGCTACTAACATGGTTGAAACTTACACGCCATTTTGTAGGGCATGTGAAGACCTTCATGAAGAATCTTCCTGCTATTATGCATGCTATGTTCAGGAGCATGGTTTTCCAGAGGGTTGTGGTCCTAAAGCATCATCAAGCGAGCCTGAGTACATAAACTATGTAGATGACATGCATGATATTTCTGGAGAAAGTTGGAGAGAGGCAAAACAATATTCAAGAGAGCCTGAGTACATTAACGCAGTTGGACAGCTTCATCCTGTCACCACGAAAACTCGGTGTCAAGTTGAAGATTATAGTCAACAATTGGATAACCTCACTAAAAACTTTGGCACTAATCCTACAAATGAGCATAATGATGATAGTTTGGAAGGTTTACAACCTTGTGACCTTTTTTCTGAAGAAGATGACTATAATCATGAGGATGGATATAGCCAAGAATGTGATACAAGTGAGGAAGAATCCCTTGCATCTAAGATGGATGATAACTACGAGACTTTAATTGAAAATCCAATCTTAGAGGTCTCATGTGATGAGAGTCCTCCATGCTTTCCACCGAATGACAAATATTTGGAAAGATGGGTCCCATGTGATATCTTTGAAACCCAGCTTTTCGAAAAAGATTGTTTTGAGCAAAATGAGGAGTGTAGCCAGGGACTTGATACTAGTGATGAGGCATCTCTCATATCCGACATAGATGGCGATGATAATTATTGGACTCTCATTGAAAATCCAACCTATGATATTTTTGAAAATGTTTTTGAGAATCTCATCTATGATGTGTCCAGCGAGGGGAGTGTTTATTCTAAGACTTATGAAAGTTGTAAAGAAGAACAATTAGAGTTTTCATATGATCAGTCAAAATTGTATCTGACTATCTGCAATAAGGAATTGAAAAAGCAGTGCGGTGAAGAATCAGATGGGATACAACTAGTTGAAGTTTTTCCTCAACCATCGTCTTCACATATAGATGTTCCCTATGTTTTGGAGCAGCTTGGGGCTTATTATACAACAAGTTATTATTTGATAAGCCTTGATGATCAGCATGATGGAGTAGTCGACCTGCCGCATCATCTCGATTTGTATATCAACGCTATCCAGTCATTGATAGAAGCAGCCTGCGCAAGCACCTACCAGTTTGGGAAGAAGTTTGACGACATTATTCATGCCTATGATTCCCCATCCAGCCTGCCCATTCTGGATCATCATGCAGGTTTGCATTTTCTAGAAATTGTGTCCTTACTTTGGCTGGTAACCAAAGACAAGGCAAAACTTTTTTATATTAATAAAATGCTTAGGTGGCTACACTGGATTTATGATTACACCTAACCTTTTGTGTATCATGCTTAGAGTAGGAAAATAGGCTCCTTAAAGCGAGCGTTTACTTTAGCATTTTCTTTATGTACTTAGAAATTAATTAATTTTTCAGTGAAGCTTTTTCTTTGAATAAAGCAACTTTTGGATCATTGGCCATTTTTCATGAAACTTGTGCTACTAAGGTTTTCTTGTCAAGTTGAGATGTTTTTACAGGATATGGAAACCAGAGATTCTGGGGTTCTCGTATGCTCTCCTTGCATAAGAGACTAGATCGAGCACACGTCCCACAGTTGGAGCCAGATGTTATCCACTTATTTGTACCATAGTTGGATTACCTGAGGAGCCGTCGGTTGACAAACATGTCCAATGTTTGATTCCAGTGTATCAGTTGATCCGTCTTCATGTCTAGCAAATATTGGCTAGCCAATTTTTTATTTGAATAATTTTGACCATGGCCCCGCGGGGTTTGTAATAAAATGTGCTAGTAGGGTATTTTTTGAGTGGTTCGGTCTCCTGAGACGTAGAATCTCAAATAAGGTATTCCAGGGAGTTTTTTGCCCCTGACAATTATGCTTTGCCTTCAGCCGAGTATAATTGACGAGGTTTTCTCCCGCTTCCTCCAAAGCTGGAATGCCCGATGTTGAATTCTAGGCCTTGGGGGTCTATTAGAGCCCAACTAAGTGTTATAAACCTACTAGGCATTATTTAGGTAGAGCATGGTCATGTCCTAAGTCATCTGGACATATAAAAAAATTTCGAAAAAATCTTTTTCGAACAGGGAAAAAATTATTTTTTAAATTTTTAATTATTTTCCTAAGTTTTTGGGTTAATTTTTCCATAAATTAAATGGAAAAAACCCGTTTGTAATAAATCGTTCATCCGAACTCCAAATTCAGTGATTGAAGGCTCTAACCTTAAGCCAAAAATCATTCTTGATCGGCCAGCCAGTCAGAACCAACTTTCGGATCATCAATCGGACACATAACGCCATTTTTCTAAAAAAAGTCATTTTCGAGGAAAGAAATGATTTTTTATTAAAAAATGATTATTTTGGAGAAAATTAAAACTCTCCAAATTAATCCAAATTCAGCGAAATAAAAGGCTAAATGACATCTCATTGGGCATTTATGATGTTTGGAATTCTCATAACTCAGCTTCAGTCAGCATTCAGTGAGCAATAAATTTATATTCAGTTAACGGGTTTGTCATCTCCAGCTAAACTCTCGAATTTGATGAGATGGAGAGCACTCATTGGTCTGATGATTTGATCGAGGTAAAGACCGAACTTTACAGCAGCAGTGGCCTCTCCAAACCTAGCAGTGGTGGTTAGGGCGGTTAGGTCTGGTTTTTTGGTTTTAGGGTTTTGGGTTCTTCATTCATTGTATAAATAGAGGCTCCTTTAGCTCTATTCAGAGGGACTTTTGTAGCAGAGTTACTCTAAGAAAATTGTATCAAGCATTTGCTTTAATTTGTTAATAAAGATCAGACTTTGGAGCTCCATGAGCTCTTGGATGTGGTATTTTTTTGCAATTGGTTGAGGTAATATTGTCTCTAACCCCTATTTCTTTAATGCTTATGTGAGATTAAATTGTTTATTTGTTAGCTCAAGAGGGCCATTGTTGGCATAGTAGAACAATTGTTGGCATAGTAGAACAATCATTTGTAGTTCAACTTGATTGTTTATGCGAAGTAGATTAGTATTTTGATGGACATGAGTAATCAGTATATACGTAATGTTGATCATGATTCAATTTTCTTAGCATACTAGCATGTATTTTGATCTCACGTTTTGTGTTGAGTTGTCGTGTGTTTTCAATCTTCACAGGTTGAAGAAGGGTGTGAGTTCAGCTGCTTCTATCCCAGGCTTCAAGCAACCTTTTTAATCTAACACTTTCATTGCAGGACCTACAAAGATCTTCTTCTTCAAAATGCAAAAAGAAAGCTGGGAGTCTAGCTCTCTCTCTTGGGTTCCATCCATAATTTCAAATACTTTCTTGGTTACCGAACTTCCCTCTTCTAGTTCTCTCTTTGCTCCTTGATCCCCTTGTTTTTCTTGCTTGCTAGCATTTTCCTCCTTGCTTGGTTTTTCCCTTTCTTATCTTTTCTTCATCATTGCCCCGTTATACTCTTTTTACCACTCATTTTCTTCTTTTTGGACAGCCCTAGTGTGCCCTAGTTTATGCCCCTTTTTTGCCTCTTTTTTCCCTAGTTTTTGGGCCTTCTTCCATCTTGTTTTTGGCCTTTTCTTCCCCTTTTTGTTCAGTCCTGTTTTTTTATTTTTATGACAACCATCTTCCTTCTTCATCGCTGCTCTGTTTTCATCATTTTTTATACTCCTTTGGCCTCATAGTTGGCTGCCCTATTCTTCCATATTCTTGTCTTTGACCTTCTCTTTGTTTTCCTTCCTTCTTCCTATCATTTTCTTCTTATTTTCAGCCTTCTTTGCCTTACTCTTTTGCTCTCATTCAAACTTTTTTTTTTTCCTTTTTGCAAAGTTTGAGAAAAGTTTCAAGTAAAAGTAAATCACTCTCCTTTTTTTTTACGCAAATTTTAATGAGAGTAGAGTTGTATGCTTTTATTTGAAAAGCCCTTTTAAGGATTAAATTCCTAAAGGCAAATTGTAATAATTTCAATAAAGTACTTTTGTTTGAGTGGGGTTTTTAAGTCCCCACTCTCATCCTCCCCCATTTGGGGAGGCTTGTGTTGTGTTTACTTGTGTATGCTTAGGTTAGATTTGTTTGTCTTCATCATTATTTGCATCTTATTCTTGGAATACTAATTGTTAATTCATTACATCTAATTCATTAATTAAATTGATTACTCTATTTTTAAATTGTTTATCTTTCTAAGTAAATCAACTGCTTAAATCTCTTGAATCACACCATAAGGTGGATCAAGAGTGCTCTCTATCGGAGAGTTTAAATAAATCATCTTTGTTTTTTGTTCACATTGTTTAATCAATTAACTCTTAAGTAAGACTCTTGAACTTGCAAAAACACAAGTCAAGAGCACTCTCTATCGGAGAGCATCCTTAGTTTGCACAATCCTTGCATTAGTCTCATCTAGATTAAATAAGACTCTTGAACCTCTGTCATAAGACAAGGTCAAGAGCGCTCTCTGTCGGAGAGTCTAATTAATTAACTTAATAAAACCTTCAACACACGCACCCCTTTTAATTAATTAACTTCATTGATCATCCTTCACCTAGTATGCTCTGCCGACTTTCGGGTTGGGCTCGTACTCAGAACGGTGAACAGACTTGCTAAAGTTCGCACAAGAGTAACTTAGTTGAAACTTTTACCCCATAACCAATGCGCCGATGTTGTTTCGTTTAAATACCGAGGCATGTGGGCAAATTCCAAGTGTGGGCGCCGGGCAACCCAATCTGGGCACAGGAAGTTAAGTTATTGAACACTTAGCTATGATCCCAGACAGGTCCGTACTCATGTCTTCGAACGGAGCCACTGAAGGTATTTCCGGTTAGGATATCCAGACACCTTAAGCAAGATCACCATTAAAATCTTTAAAAACCTACCAAGAGCACTCGCACAATGTAATACTCACTAGCTTAATTCCTAGACTTTTCATTTTATTCACGCATTTTATTGACTCCATAAGGCACTGGTCCTTGGTTATATGTGAATAATTATCTATCTTGATCAATTGTCTGTGGTTCACTTCAATTGTGATATCTAAATGCTTGGTTAAAAGTCTGGAATATTTGCTTATCTGTGTAATCTCTTGTTAGCAACGTGGATTGCTTCTGATTAATCATCATTCTCTTAATAAACAAACACTTATAATTACATTAAACTCCTAAACAACACCCATCCGCATCCGCAACCTAAAAACACTTTAACAACCTTAAGAGCCTTAGTAAACTCTTTGTAGGGACTACCCCCCTTGGCTTCATTAGGAGTTAGCCTAAACGGAGGAGCTAGGAGTGGGTGACAGTACCTAGCTCTGTGCTTGCCCCCAAGGTCACACCTCTCCCACTTTCCTAAGTGAGGAGACAGCTTTCATTAGATTTCTGCTGCTAGTGTGCAATCGGCGGACAACAGTCCTAATGGAATTGTACCTCGCCACGGGTGCAAATGTCTCTTCATAGTCTATGCCTTCTCTCTATGAGAAGCCTCATGCTACGAACCTTGCCTTGTATTTCTCAATGCTGACATCTGCAGCATGCTTGATCTTGGATATCTGCTTCAAAGTCATGACAGACTTCTTTTCCAGTCTCGAAACTATCTCCCAGACATCATTCTTCATGATCGACTGATACTCCTCGATCATAGCATCCTTCCATTCTTTCTTTTCTGCAGCCTCTTCATAGGTGGAAGGTTCTCTGTCAATGATGTCACATAGCAAGGCCACATAGCTAATGTAGGGATTTTCCCTTTTTCTCTCTCTATGTATTCCTTCTAAAGCGCCATACCTTTCTGATTCTCTTATGAGCTCTTGTGCCCATGTTGGTTTCCTCTAGTGGGAGTCCTTCTCAAGGATTGTCTCTACCGGCTCTTGTGGTTCTTCCATGTCATGATCTTCATGGTCTTCTGGAATTGATACTCCAATTTCCATATCTCGGGCTCTCGTATCTTCAGGTTCCTCGATCTGAAGTATGTCGAGTCTTCATCAAAGGTTACATCTCTATTGATGTCGATCTTCTTGAATCATGGGACATATATTCAGTAGGCCTTTGATGTATCACTGTATCCTACAAATATCCCCTTCTTCCCTAAAGGATCGAGCTTGCTCATTTTCTCCTTTGGGATAGGTATGTACACCGGGCAGCCAAATATTCTCAGATGGCTAAATTCTTGTTTCTCTCCTGAGAAAGCCTCTTCAAGAGTCTTGTTGTCAAGTACTTGATGAGAAGTACAGTTTTGTACATACACAGCTATCCTTGCTGCCTCTTCCCAAAGGTGCATAGGAAGATCCTGGTCATGCAGCATTGTTTTTGCTACTTCCATGATGGTTCGGTTCTTTCATTCTGCAACCCCATTCTGCTGAGAATTGTATGGAGTGCTCAACTCCCTCTTAATCTTCGACTCTCTGCAGAGTTCCTTGAATTCTTCCAAGGTGAATTTTATGCCATTATCTGGTCGTAGAGTCTTTATCTTCCTATCAGTTTGGTTCTCAACCAAGGCTTTATATTCCTTGAACTTATTGAAAACTTCATTTCTCTCTTTCAAGAAATATATCTAAGTCTTACGTTAGAAATCATCTATAAAGGAAACATAGTACACATACCCACTTAATGAGCTAGAAGACATGGGTCCACATACATCCAAGTGTACTATCTCCAGTATTCCTTTGGCCTTGCTCGCACTATTGGGAAATGTCTTCTTTGCATTCTTTCCTTGTGCACATCCTTTGGAAATGCCTTCATGCTTTGTTTGGATCTCTTGCAGTCCAAAGACTGCTTTGCTTGCCATTGGTATTGCTCTGTAGTGCACATGTGCAAGCCTTATGTGCCATAGTTCACTTGGTTCAATTGACTCATGAACTAGTGCTTGTTTAGGTTGTCCCTTTAGCTTGTACAAGCCTCTGTCTTCTTCTCCAATCACTGTTGCATCCTATATTGTCTTCCCTCTAGGCCACATTAGAAATTGGCTATCGACAAATGCAACTCTAATTCCCTTTGCATCTAGTGTAGAGATGGAGAGGAGATTCTTCTTCAATCCTAGAACATATAGCACATCCTTCATCTTTAAGGATTTCCCGGAGTCAAGCTTGTATGAAGCTTCTCCACTCCCTTTTATGGGGTATTGGTAATCATCCCCAAGTTTCACCTTGTGAGGTGACTCATGTTCAAACATATTAACGAATGATTCCTTGTATCCCATCATGTGTTTAGAAGCTCCACTATCCACAAGCCAATCATTGCTTCTATGTGAGATAGTGCCAGTAAGTGTTGAGATTAGCACATACACTTCATCTCAATCATCCTTCTCTCTCTGAATCTTTTGTTTGTTGGTTCATCGTCTTGGGCAACATGAGCATGGTGTCTCCTTTTCCTGATGGGACAATCTCTTGTAAAGTGTCCCTTTTCATCACAAGTATAGCATTGAACATTTAAAGGATCTCTCTTTTTCTTCTTTTGTTTCTTGTCATTCTTCTTGTTGTGATGAAAGTTCTCCTTCTTCTTGAAGTTCTTCCTGGTGTGAACTGTGAGAGCTTGATCTTTAGTTGCTCCCATCTTCTCTTCTCTTGTCACGAGTCGAGCTTCTTCTTGTGCACATTCTTCTCGGAGTCTGCTGAAAGAGATCAGCCTCCTTGCACAAATTCCTTAAATGAATGAGTCCCATGATCTAGGGAGACCATTCAAGGTAGTCATTACAATTTCTCCTTCTTCGACATTCTCTTAACCGCTTCAAGTTGTTCTTTGATTTGAGCAACCCTTGTGAAGTAAGACTGCATAGTCTCGAAGTTCTATATCTTCACATTCTTCAACCGGTTCCTCAAAGTCATCTCTTGGTTGATGTTCTTTCCTTCGAACATCTTTGTCAAAGCATCATATACTTCCTTCGGTGCCTTGAATGAAGACACATGGGGGATGAGGTGATCCTTAATAAAATCTGCAATGATTCTCTTGGCCTTAGCATGCTTCTCTTATGAGCATCCTTAGCCTCATCTCCCTCTGGGTTTGGAATCTCCTCAGTGTTGTTCTGATCCAAATCATTTTCTTCAAGGATCAGGGAGATTTTGTACTTCCATGCTCGAAAGTTATCAGCCCCTCCAAGCTTGTCCTCAAGCCGAGTATGGTGAGTCATCTTTTCAAATGAGAACCTCAAATGGAAATAGCAAAGATTTAGATCTTACCGATTTGAGGTGTCCGACCTAGTTCTGGAGCTGGTTGACCTAGGGTTTGTCAAAGAAACCCTAATTTTCCAAACTTGGAGTCTGAGAATTCTATTTGGACAAAAAGATGTGCCTCCTTGAGGCAAGGTGCTCATCAATGTCACTTTTTGAAGACTGAGGTGGGAAGCCTCTGAAACTTGATGCCCTAGTTTCTCCCCGCACCAATGACAGGGTCAAAAATGAAACTTCTTCAAATATGAAACTGCTTCCACCAAAAGATACGCCCTATTGAGGCGAGTTAACCTAGCCCTCTTTTCTTGATGATCTGTGGAGAGAACACCTTGAACTAGGAAGCCCTAGTTTCCGCAGTTGCACAATGCCTTCTTTCGTAGAGGCTTTGATACCATGTTAGTTTTTCTAGATCTTATTAGCTTAATTAAGATCTGTCTAAAAGAATAACAAGTACAGCTATATGCATAAGATATAGCAGATACACAAGACACAAAGATTTTCACTGGGGAAACCATAAAGGAAAAAACCTCGCAAACTTCATCAAAATAGTACAGTCGCAAAGACTATGTCATAAGATGATCAATACCAATAATAAGAAGTATTCAACAGCTATCTATCTCTCCTCCCTTCTCTCTCTCTCTCATGCGAACTTGAGTGAGTGTGAGGTGTGTATAAATGAGAGAGGGTGCCTCTTTATTTATACTAATCAAGTGACTGACCTTTTACATGACTGGGCTGACATGTTTCCCTAACAGGGCCGACTTCTCCTAGAGAGACTCCAAATACACATTAGATGATGTCACACTGGGGACTATTACCCCGTTTTACAACGGAGGTTGTACCTCAAGGTCTACACACAATAAAGACATCTCGCAAGGAGGCAAACACATCTCCAATGGGGGTACAACAACATACAATGATAATATACATCAGAATATCTTCCGAAGTTACAAATACGTCAACACTTACTTTTGGTTTCTTGCCTGTGAACATCTCTTCGGATGTTTTGAACCCAAGTGCACTATGGGATATTCTGTTTTGGACATATACCGTTGTTCTTGTTGCTTCAGCCCATAAGTACATAGGAAGATCTTGATCATGAATCATAGTCTTCACTGCTTCCATAATAGTTCATTTCTTTCTTTCAGCAACACCATTCTGTTGTGGATTATAGGGAGTGGTAAGTTCCCTCTTAATCTCGGCATCTTTGCAAAAGTTTCAAATTCATTTGAAGTATACTCTTCTCCATTATCTAACCTGAGTGTCTTGATCTTTCTTTCTGAAAGATTTTCTACCAAGGCTTTGAATTCCTTCAACTTTCCAAACACTTCACCTTTTGATTTCAAAAAGTAAACCCCAGTCTTACTAAAGTAATCATCAATGAATGTTACATAACATACATACCCACTTAAAGATGTTGAGGACATTGGACCGCATACATCTGAGTGAACAAGTTCCAATATTCCTTTTGTCTTAGTGTCGCTTTTTGGGAATGGATTATTTATGTTCTTTCCTTTCACACATCCTTTGCATACTCCTTCATGATCAATCTCTATATCAGGTAAACATGTTACTATATTGCTCACATGTGGTAAGGATTTGTAGTTTATGTGAGAAAGCCTTCTATGCCATAGTTCACATGGACTTGTAGTATCATGAATCAAGGTTGTTTCTAAGTGACCTTTTAGTTTCTATAGGTCGCCTTCTTCTGTCCCAATAAGAGATGCATCTTCTAGAGATTTTCCTCTAGGCCACATAAGAACTTCACCATCTATAAAGGCAACCCTGACTCCTTTCTTATCTAAAGCTGAAATAGAAAGCAGGTTCTTCTTCAAGCCTGGTACATATAGCACATCCTTCATCTTCATCGGGGTTCTTGAATCAAGCTTGTATGTGGCTTCTCTTATTCCCTTAATGGGATATTAATAGTCATCTCCTAGTGAAAATTTCTTAGGGGAGTCTTTTTCTTCAAGAATGGAGAGAATCTTCTTTTGACCTGTCATGTGCTTTGAAGCACCACTATCAATTAGCCATGTGTCATTTCCAGGCATCACAGACCCAGAGAGAGCGGAGAATAAAATATATCCTTCAATTTCTTCGTTTGTTGACTTCTTGGGAGGTTCTTCTTCTTCTTCTTGAGCATGATGTCTTTTGTTATTCTTCCTCTTATATTCTTCTTTTCTTGTTGGACAATTTCTGGCAATGTGTCCCATCTTATCACAATGGTAACATTGATAAGAGAAGTCTTTCTGCTTGTAATCTCCCTTTTGATTCTTTTGAAACTTCTTAGGAGGATGAGACTCCTTATGAGTTTTCTTCTTGAAATGAGGTTTTCCTCTTCTTCTTCTATCATGAGCAACTAGAGCATGGTTATAATCTCTAAGTAGTGCTTCTCAATTTTCTACTCTAACTTCCTCTAGAACACATTCTTCCCATAGGATGTCAAATTGTAAGCTTTTTTTCCTTGCACAAATTGTCTGGATAAAATAATCCCATGGTATAGTAAGACCATTGAGAGCGGTCATTACTAATTCATCTTCATCAATCTTGTCTTCAATTGCTTCTAGTTGTTCTTTGAATTGAGAAACCCTTGTGAAATATTCTTGGATAGATTAACTCTTACTCATCTTTGTACTTTTGAGTTAGGATCACAAATTCACCTTTCGATTAATGTTTCTTCCTTCATACATTCTTGTTAGGGTATCAAACATCTCCTTAGGTGTTTATGTGGAGGACACTTGAGGAATCAAGTGATCCTTGATAGAATCTGCTATGATCCTCTTGCCTCTAATCATGTCCTTATTGTACTTTTCCTTTGCTTCATCTTCTTCAAGCCCTGACACAACTTCCTTGACAAACTTTACACAATCATTCTCTTCTAGAATGAGTCCAACTATGTATTTCCAAGCACGAAAATTTTCTATGCCTTCCAACTTGTCATCAAGCTTAGTGCTTGGAGGCATCTTGTCCCAGAGAACAGAAAATGATAAAAAATTGAAATTTCTCAGAAATGAAAACTGAACTTACCAAAAGATGCGCTTAACTGAGGCGAGTATGCTGGTACAGTCAGTTTCTGAAGAATCCAAACTTTAACCCTTGAAACTAGACTTGCGAAATTCTGAACTGCAATTTCTGGTTTTCTAGTTCCAAGTCAAACTAGGGTTTGAATTTCCGGAGGATTTGTCCACTGAAAAACTTTGATCCATGTGCCAAAAGATGTGCCTAGGAGGGGCGCACTTCCCAATGTCACTTGCACTCCAAAATTCCTCTTCAATAGGAAACCCTAATTTTCTTGTACAGAGAAGGAGAGAGAGATTTACCCAGTGAAAGCTACTCTTTCAGTCTAGCTCTGATACCATGTTAAGTTTATATGTTGTTACAGCTTAATTTCTAACTTCATGAACATTTAATACATTTTCACAATAATGGGATAAAGAGGATCTCTGAAAGAAACACAACCACAAGGTACACAACAATTTATCCTATGAAACCCACAAGGGGAAGAAAACCTAGCAAAACTTCCTCAATATAGATTACCAGAGTACAATGCCCAAAGAACAAGATCTCATAAGAGAGAGAGAGAGAGACAAAACCCTAGCATAAGATCCAAAGACAACAAAAACACTTCTCCTCCTTCGCTATCCTTCGTCTTTCTCTCTCTTGTGCAATGCTTGAGTGAGTGAGTGTGTGTGTACAAATGAGGGAGGGTGCCTCCCTATTTATACTTAACTTTGACTTGACTTTTTAACCTAACTGGGCCGACCTATCAAAATGACAGGGGTAACCTACCTAGGAAAACTCAACATAATATTTATATTAAACTCTTTTGGGTACTATTGACCTAACTTACAACAGAGGATTTACCTCATGACTTTTACATGACTTTTTACATTAATGACATCTCCCGAAGGAGGAATAAAAATAATAATGCAAAGTACAAGTAGAATATTCTTCAAAGTTACATTAGTTCAACATTTTTTACTTGTCAAGTGTTTGTTAAAACTGCTTACCTTATCTTATTAATTTTTTATCTTGTCAAGAGGAAAACAAGTCTTTTTATTTGGTTCTAGAATAGATCTAGGGTTTTAGACATTAAAAAAAAATTATGAGAAGGAAATTGAGTCTCAAATCCTATATAAGGGAAGTTCCTTTCTCATTTCATTTGTTGGTTGTTGGTTGCTCTTGGTCTATCTTGTTCTATTGTGGATAGATTTAATGAATATCAATCTAAAGGCTTTAGGGGGGGATTTCTTGAGATCTACTTGTGTATGTGTGACTTACTCATCGCTTCATACTTCATGTTTCAAGTAATATCATAATAGCATTGTCATTTCTTTCCTTTATGCTTGGACATTGAAAAAGTATTACTACCTTGTTGGATGAAGAATGTGGTATCTTAAGTTCAATCATAATTCTCATTGTTGTTTTATTTGAAGATGAATCTTTCTTTTTAAGCCTGCACAAGTGTGGCTCATTGGCAATTCGCCTGATATGAAGTCACATGTTGTAAATAGAGGTCATGAGTTCAAATCACACCCAAGCTTACATGTGTCCCATGCTTGTGGGCAATCGTGGGGCACCTAGGGGTTATAGTGGTAATGGACAGGAATCGACCCCATGTAACGCGAGTACGTGCACCATCACATTTTCCGATTCCCCCAGTATAAAAATAAAAATAAAAATAAAAAATTGAAAAAGAAAGAAAAAAAAAAGGTGAATCTTTCTTTTTCACCTTTGTCTTAATTCGGATTGTGCAATACTAACCCATTTCCTGTAGAGTGCAACCTTAAAGGAAAGGAACAAAGGATCTATTCTCTCCCTTTATGATCTTGTGTAGGTATCTCCAACACATCAAGTGATTGAGGTTAGCCTAGAGAAGAATCTTTCCCTTGGTGATCTTTCTAAGCAAGACCCTCTTGGTAAGTCTTGGGTGACGCTCTATGCTATTTAGTCTTGGCACTAATCTATCCCTACAAACATCCATATATCAAAATAAAATCCCTTTATTGTTTTAAGGTGAACCTAATAACCCTAAAGGAAAACCATATTTAGATTTCACAATTATTATAGATCTACTTGTATATTGAATATTTATTGAATTAGATCTAGATATAAAATCTGAAAATTTAACCCTAAAGCTTATCAAGAATTTTCAAATCTCTAAGTCTTGGGGCCTTAAAGTTTTAAGATTTAGACCTAAAAATCTAAAGTTTAATTCATAGATTATTTATTATTCACTTGTGCTACCAAGACATTTATCTTTCAAGTGAGTAATTGTTAAATTTCTGCAATCTGGAAAATACATTTATTTTGCATTAAAACAAAAAATATGTTAATCATTTCTTGGTTTTAAAGATTAAATCTTTTATCTTTGAATTGTTAATGCATTTCTGCAATTTCTAGCCATACAGAAGTATAATTAAATCATATATATTGCATAAATTTCATTAACCTAAGTAATCTTGAAGTTCTACATATTTTCTTGAGTTAATTATTTTATTTTATAATTCTAAAATTTGATTAAATTTCTGCAATCTTACTTAATAATTTCTAGAATTTAAGTTTCTCTTGCAAACTTTAACTTGCATTTATTCAAGAAAAAATTCATAGTGGTTCTCAAAACTCGCCCATTGTGGTTATTACCACCCATTAAAAGTGGTTTTTACCATTAAATCTTTGAGCACAATCACTTAGTTCCTTCAAATATTTAAATTGGCATCTTTCATTTTCGTAATTTGTTTAATTTAATTGGTGATTAGATTTCAATCTGTGATTGAAGCAAGTAAAGACGTTCATAAGTCTAATCATCCTTGAGTTCATTACAAGCTCTGGGATTTGACCTTAGACTTTGTTTTTTAGCCTTGCACATTTTATTAATTCACAGTCCATGGTTAATCGTTATATCTTTATTGTGAAATAGTTATTTGTCACTTTTATGCTTCTAGCATTTACTGTTGTATCTTGTTGAAGCATTTGCATTTGAATCTTAATGTTTAATTACTATATCTTCTATTTGTGGATTCATTTGGCATCTTTAGTACATAATTTTGTTTCATATCTTTATTGTGCTTAAGAATAAATTAACTCTCATTCTCTACTTAAAGCAAAATCATTAAATTAGAGAAACCTCCCTTGGCTTTTGAGAGTTGACCTAAAGAGAACAAACTAATTATGTGGTAACATTGGCAATCAATCTGTGGTTGTCGTTGGCTTGTACCCATGGATTGGGACCTTTTCCACTTAGGTAGAAGTTGGGAGGTAACAAGAAACTCAAAATCTCTGGTTATACCAGCTTAAGAAGACTTGGGAAGAAAGCAAGAGAAAAATGAGGCAAGATGGTTACAAGTCTACATCTCTAAACATCACATAATATACATATAGCTCAAAATTGGCTTTACAAATGACAAGGCATAAATCAACAATACCATTATACCAATGACAACATGAATGAAAACTAATGCTCACATGTTAAACTTAAACTTATTCATCCTAACTACCACTCTAAAGAGCTTGTTCATCGTATCCTACTCTAATATAAGAAGAAACAACATACTAATGAAATCATACAACCAACCAAGCCATCTTAGCATTTCATCAATGCCATAACCTCTTCCCTTGTGTTTGAAGAAACCAAGTTTTAAGATCCTCCATTGAACATCTACCCTCTAATGGACATTAAGATAAAGTATAAAATACATTTTCATATCTGGAAAAAATTATTTGTTTTCATTCCATGACTTGCTGGCCCATTTTAGAATGAAAACTTCTGCAAAACATATCAAATTGCATACCTTACTGTTCCATACAATTTCCAGCAAATTAATAATCATTTCTAACTGAAATTTTGCATGAAAATACATCAAAAATTGAAAATGATGATGGCTGGTACATATCATTGAAAACATGCTCCATAATATGAAAAATTTATGAATTTTTTAGTGGAAACATGCCTGAAAATTAACCATAAAACTTTCTGAAAATGACCCTGGTAAACACAGTTGTAAATCTGTACTATATGTAGAAAAATAAGGCTAAAAAAATTATCAATTTACTACCTCCTTCTTAGCTATTTCATCCACACTACAATGCTATCTCAATATCTGCAACAGTTTCTTCGAAAATTTAACTATTAATATCATAGATGGGGTCTCCAGATAGATAGTGATTCTCATCCCAACTATGATTACTAAAGTGAAAACTCTAATTTCTTTGGTTGTCCTAAAACACATCTAAAAATTCATTTTCTTTCAAGGGTTTGTCTTCAAAAATATCCTTCTCAAAACCATAAGAAAATTCACCATCAAAATCAGAATTTGAAAAGGACCATACCTTATCAAACATGTCTTCAAAGGAGGATGAAATGGGAGCTTGAGTGCCTTTATTTGACTTTTCATCTTCTTCATAAGGGAATGTAACAAACTCTTCAACAGTATCTTCCTTTGAATCTAAAATGTCTTCTTCCTGGAAGGCTAAAACATCATCTCCAATAATCTTATCACCCTTTCCTAGATCTAAAATTTATTCCATAGACGGCACATATGTGGCTCAAAGGAAGAAGATGAAGGTTGGTTTTTCTCATCTTCAAGCTTTGCTAAGGGTGGGAATGGGATGTCATACTTTTCATTGATATGATCACACAATAACTATCAGTGAAATTATATGTATAATTCCTGTTACATTTTATTATCAATCCAGAGGAGTAAGCTTGTGAGCTGCAAACACAATATGTGTAGGATCAGAGTCTATTCTAAAACCTATGCACTAATGAAATGTAAAACAACTTCAAGCAATCACAGAATTAATCCTCTTTGAGTCTAATGACTCTTAAATCAATGATCAAAGACTGGTATTTGTTAAAACACAGCTTTCAACATATTCCGCAATCAATGATTACTGTTGTGACAGTACTTCGCTCCTAGTCTTCTGATTTGATTATCGAGAGTTTGTGCTCAGAAATGAAGATGTATTATATAATAACAAAGCAACACTAAAAACAAACTCAAAACCATTTGCAGATTCAGAACTCCTGAGACTTGGTTACTCTTGAATCAAATACCCTTATGATTGGATTTTGTTGTCAAGGTCACAGCAATTCTTTGTAATGTTAATTACTTTGCTGTCATAGGGAGCCCGTTCTAATCTACAAGGCTTGATTTGTTTGAGAGGTTGCTCTAAGAGAAACTCTGTACTGCAAACTAAACACTCCACACAGCAAGCTGAAATAAAAATACATTGTACCGAAAGAAATACTTGAATCAGAAAAGAGCATAAACTAATAACAAAAATAAAGAAAAGGAAAAAGAACAGGTGTAGCTTTACTTTTGAAGCGAGGGGGGCCTTCCTCTTCCAGAAGCAAGCTACAATAAAACTCAGATGCTAGGAACTTCTTAACACACCACCATTTAGGAAAAGCTTGCCTGTATTATCTGCTGAAGAGTTCTTGTGATTATAGCGTCTTTGCCAACATATATTCATTTTCCAGACTCCTCTTCTTCTAGCTATTTATACAAACCAAAATGAAACTAAGCTATCAATCCTCTATGGATTAATTACATCCTTGATTTAGCATCTGAATACATGCAATTCGATCCCTGGAACAGTCGAATGCATGCCCAGTCATGCATTCTATACTTTTCTCTCACAGGGACCCCTTTCCTAATCTATAAGGCTTCATTTGTTTGAGGTTGCTCTAAGAGAAACTCTGTCCTGCAAACTAAACACTCCACACAACAAGCTGAAATAAAAATACACAGTATTTACTATTGAAAGAAATACTTGAACCAGAAAAGAACATAAACTAATAAAAGAAATAAAGAAAAGGAAAAAGAACAGGTGTAGCTTTACTTCTGAAGCGAGGGGGCCCTTCATCTTCCAGAAGCAAGCTACAATAAAACCCAGATGCTAGGAACTTCTTAACACATCACCATTCAGGAAAATATTGATTGTATTATCTGCTGAACAGAATTCTTGTGATTACAGCATCTTTGCCAACATTACATTCATTTTCCAGTCTCCACTTCTTCTAGCTATTTATACAAACCAAAATGAAACTAAGCTATCAATCCTCTATGGATTAATTACATCCTTAATTTAGCATCTGAATACATCCAATTCGATCCCTGGAACAGTCGAATGCATGCCCAGTCACACATTCTAGAAGAGGTGCAGATTTCTGTTGGCGGCGCAATTGCCTTGCTAGTGCAGTGTTGACCACCGCATTGACCAGACCCTTCTGTTTGAGCTTTCACGAATCCAGGAGGAAAATAACCATATAGTGAACCCAGGGATCAAAACCCATGTCTTCGTTTTGCCCAAAAATGTCTGCAAGTAACTCAACAAATGACAATTCACCAGATTAATTTCCTTCCTGTAAAAACTGATAAAAAAAACGAATTTTCAATATTTAAATTTGCTGAATAACTAGAATTAAAACAAAATAGTGAAAAGACCTTTTTATGGGTTTATTCATCTTTATTGGGGAAAAACGTAATCAAAATGCACAAAAAGTAAGGAAAAAGGAGGTGGATATGGCCGATAAAAGGAAGGTTTGTGTCTTTTTAATGACAAAATTGAGGTCCAACAATAACATATAAGCAATATCTCTCTTATTTATTTCCACCATGAGAGAAGTTGAAAGGTTCTTCTCATATGAAACAATTACATCATCAAGCTTATCTTCTATTTTAGCTCAAACATCTACCTTATAACATGCATCGTCATCATAACCATAAACCCAAAATTTCTTAAATTCTTTAACCAACCATGGAAATGATTTCATCTCCTCTACAATACCACTCCCAAACAATTTTCCCATTCAATGTGTATGTTAATGTTTTCATCAAGATATCTTCATGCACAGTGTTGATATCTACAACAAAATCAATGAAGGAGGGAAGATGCCTTACAGCAAAATGAGGATTTCCCCAAAATCTTGGAACACCTTCCATACATCCAAATGAACATTATGTGGATATCCATGAATGCATGAAAGATCTAGAGGGGCAATCAATTCTTCCCAGAACTTTTCTTTGGACAGAGCCATGCTTCAAATATTCAAGTCAAAATGAAATCTGCAAATGGTCTTCATTACCTTATATTAACAAGCGGAGTTGCCAAGGTGAGGCTTCAAGATCCCTTCAAACTTATTGGATGGGTTCACATCTACACCATACAAGGTCTTCAAAATCTGCCAGGGACTAGGACTTTTATCCCTTCATCGAGTCGCCATATGAGTCATGCATCCTCAAAAATCTGCACTCATAAAATGTCATATGTAGCAAAATCTACAAACCCAAGAAATGGACTTTATCCTTGAGAACGATGCCAAAATGTTACAACTTAAACTCTCACCCACTATGCCAAAATCCTAATTCACAAGGTGAAGACTCAAGGGTAACTAAGAGGGAGGCCATTGTCACCTCACCTGCCCTCTTTTGCTCTTTAGGTTGGCCCTCCTCCAGCACAAGGGGGGGTTCCCTAGAAACAAGGTTGCCAAAGTTATGACATGAAACCTCAAGGTGAAAAAGAGAAGTTTATTTTAGCAAAACATGGTTAGAATGAACATCCCATCTTTTTATAATCTACCATTCTAAATGTGAAATGTGAAAGGCCTAAAAAACAGTGAATAAATAAATGTTAAATCTAAACATTGTTGGCCATATTTGAAAATGTAATGATTATATCCTCACAGAGCGTATGGGTTGGGATGTGAGATGGAGTAAGGGACAGCTAATTCTAAATATCCCCTCGAATCTGTTCGCTACAATTTGTTGTGTACTCAAAGCAAGGGTCCTAAAAAATAACCTCACGGAGCTTGAGTTTAGTTTGGATGTGAGTAGTAGACAACTGTTAAATTTGAATGGACACACTTCAAATCAACTCACCCATTTGTGAGACACTACCATTCCCTAATGTTCTATGTTTATCATGAATAATAGTGGATTCATGTTTCCCATGTCTAAAAGATCATTATGTTAAAGTCAACAAATCTTTCTCTTTGAGCCTTTGTTTCATCACTTCACCCATCACAGGTAATTGCCTAAGTCTTGTAAGTGAGCATACTTAGGGGCTTTATAGAAGTTTGAATGGTTACTCTAATTTAAGTCTAATGTTGATTTGTTTTCTAGTACCACTACCAGGCTATTAATGTTTTAAGTTTGGTTGCTAACATAATCATGTGAGATTTATGCATTCATGATGTATTTAGGACAGAGATATGAAGATTTTCATTATTTTCGAAGGTTGTACCTGTTATCTCAGATCTTATAACATTTAGCCTCATAACAACATAACCATAAGCCAAAAGATCACTGAAAGATAGGCAAGCACAACCACACAAAAGAACACAAAGATTTATCCTGGGAAACCCTCATGGGGAAGAAAACCCAGCAAAAACTTCCTCTATATAAGATGTATAAAAGACAAACCCAAAACCGGGTGTTCTCCTCCTTTTGTTCTGTCTCTCTCTCTCTCCTATGCGCTACACAAGTGAGTAAGTGTCTATGTTCAAATAAGAACCACAGCTCCTCTATTTATACTAATTGTCAATTGACTTTTTGCACTAGACAAGTCGGCCCCAATAAACTGTTTGGGCCGACTTCACCTAGGAATACTCAAAAATAAAATATTATATTATTTATTAGGGTACTAAAGACCCGACACAAGTGGAGGATTTACCTCATGACTCTATGATGACCAAATACAATAGTAACACCCCATCGGAGGAATAATAACATCTCCCTTGGGTTACATCAGTAAAATACATTTAGAATATCCTTTGAAGTTACAATATTTCAACACTCCCCCTTAACAAGAAGGTTATTCTACTGACATCATCACAGACTATAGGAGAACAGAGAGACAATTACAACAGTACATCGAGGTAATACATCTATACGTCACAAGAAGTTTTCCACAATCAGTAACTTGGAACAATTACTCTTTATCTTTTGCATCACATGATCACTTGATCCTTTTGCAGCAACACTTCGATCTTTCGATCCTTCGTAGCAGCACTTCGATCTTCTGATCCTTTGCAATAGTACTTCGATCTTTTGATCCTTTGCAGCAGCACTTCGATCTTCTTGATCCTTTGCAGTAGCACTTCGATCTTCTGCAGCAGCCTTCGGATCTTCTTGATCCCTTGTAGTAGCACTTCGATCCTTTTGTAGCAACACTTCAATCCTTTTGATTATCATCATCATCATCAGCAATACTTTGAGCAACATCATCAGTAATACTTAGATCTTTCGATCATCATCATCATCATCATCAGTAATACTTAGATCTTTCGATTATCATCATCATCATCATCATCAGCAATACTTTGAGCAACATCATCAGCAATACTTTGATCTTTCGATCATCATCAGCAGCAGCAGCAATACTTTGATCTTTCGATCATCATCATCAGCAACAGCGATACTTTGAGCAACATCATCAGCAATACTTTGATCTTTCGATCATCATCATCAGCAGCAGCAATACTTTGAGCAACATCATCAACAATACTTTGATCTTTCGATCAGCAACATCATCATCATCAACAACAACCTGCAATCCACAATACGAAGACGAAAGTCTACGGATCACTTTAGGACTTAAGTCCAGGGATGATACAATCCTACCACATTCTCGAAGACCGAAGTCTCCGGATACTATTACAGGATAATCATTCCCTATCACTTTAGGACTTAGGTCCAAGGATGATGCAATCCTACCACATTCACGAAGACCGAAGTCTCTGGATACTATTACAAGATAATCACTCCCTATCACTTCAGGACTTAGGTCCAAGGATGATGCAATCCTACCACATTCTTGAAGACCGAAATCTCTGGATACTATTACAGGATAATCACTCCCTATCACTTTAGGACTTACATCCAAGGATGATGCAATCCTGCTTCTTTCTCGAAGACATAAGTCTACAGATCACTTTAGGACAAGTGTCCAAGGATGATACAATCCCACTTCTTTCTCGAAGACAGAAATCTACAGATCGTAGTTACATATATCGCCGATATCGCAAGTCGAAAGGGTCGGCGATATATCGCCATGAAAAAATCACGATATTTTGCCGAGTTTTTAAAATATCGCGATATTTTCAGTAAATGTCGCGAGTCGATGGAATATATCGCCCTGTTGGAAAAAAACACGATTTTTTTGCCATATAGACACCACGAACGGGTTTTTGGGGTTCATTTGCACTTTGCAATCTTGAGGAAGCGGTCCACTCCTGTTTTGGGCGATTTTCTACAAGAGAGCAAGGGGGAAAACGATCAAGTTTCCATTGCCATTGAAGATTGTTGTGAACTGGGGTTCCATCTACTAAATCTATTCAGGTATGTATTATTTTATTCTTTTTCTTTTTGCTTGAGATTTGCTGGTTAATGTAGATTTAGTGGAGGGTTTAGGTTTAGATTTAGTGTAGGGTGTAGATTTGCCATTACAATCATAGCGTATAGGGTTTTATCCTTTTAGGTAGGCCACCCTCCATTTCTTTGAATGTTTTCAAAATTTTAAAGAACATTTTAAAATTTATTTATTTTTGTTTTTTGTTGTGGCATAGGTTTCATCTCCATTGGCATTATCCACTTCAAGTTTCAACTTTCAACTTTCAACTAAATAGTGACACAATGCCAAAGCCATTGGATCCAATGTGGAAGTATGGGCAACCAATTGACCCTAATAATTGGCAAAGGTTGAATTGCAAACTATCTGGGAAGGATATTTGTGGTGGAATTAGCCGCTTGAAATACCACCTTGCCAAACTTGGTGGAACCAAGACTGCATAGACTCCCAAATGGATTGTTGTCACGCCAATCAAGGCAGTCTTCCCTTTATGTTGTCTAAGTCCAAGACGACAACGGGGGAGACCCAGATCTACTCCTGACAGGAGAGATCAAACCTAGACACCAAATCAGATCAAGTATGGCTTGAGGTACATAAGGTGTAACGTATCATAAACTCTAGATCTATGGATGATAGTAGTAAACGGACTTGGGCTTTGGATGAGGGTTTCAGTCATATGAGGGTCGACCAAAGTGACCTATGGGGGAAAATACTAGATCTAGGGTTGAAGTACTAGCAACTAATGAAGATAACCGTTGTCTTTGGAAACGTAACTGAAACAAGGTGAGTAAGGACAGAGTTGGGACTGTCTAGTACCAAAGAGATAGACTCAGTGAAAGATATGAAATGCCAGGTTACATGAGTTATCAAGGAGAGGTCAACTTTCAGGAGAAAGAGGTCAAAAAGGGGCTGGTGCTACGCTTGGAGATCAGTGCTTGTTCAGCCTTGGGTAATGGAGTGAGTATCAGCACAGTGTTTAAGTGAACTCACCTAGGATATGCCCTGATCTATGGATCCAGAAAAGGATTTGGCCCAGAAGATTCAAGTTACAGGGAAATCAACAGAAGGAGGGCTAGCGCTAGGGTTTGGAGAGGCAGATCTGCAGATCTAGAGCCACCAGGAGACTATCAGCTCAGCGTTGAGGGTGTTCTGGAATGAGGAAGACCTGCTCTACACACCCATGTAATTATTTTCCTGAAAAAGTCAAATTTTCAGTGGGGCGCTGAGGTTTGAGCAGTTAAAAAGTCAGATCTAGGGCAGACCAGTCACAATTAGGGCAGCGTTAAGAATGGTTCAATGGGGGGGAGGCCCGATCTACAAAACCCAAAAATGGTTTGCTCAAAGATCAAGCAGTTCCCCGATTAAATATTTTTTGGATTTTTTATTATTTAGGAGTTTTTCAGAAAAATTGAAGAAAAGCATGTACATTGAATTGAGATCTGAAAAAATGAGAGACTCACCTGTTAGATCTTACCTGGAAATGCTTGTAGATACCTTGATGATGATGATCCCCGCCATCCCGATCAATTTGAGAAGATTGAAGCGAGTTATATGTCTAGTATTTGCCCAAGGAAGTCAATGCACCCTCTCTCCTGCAAAACAAACGTCAACCATATCAAATTTGCTATGACATGAGAAAGAAGCTATATGCTGCAGAAAAATAGCAAGAAGAAAACATAGGTCACCACAACACTAATGAAAACTCCCTAATAAAAAACGAAGACAATCCAAGCGAGTTGAGGTCCCCCTGCAAAAACACCCAAGATGAAGTCGTCCTCCTGTAGACAAAACAATGATCCCCAAAAAATATAGATCTCATAACCATTTCCCGAATGCTAGGAAGCAAAAGACTTTCCATTCACCATCGAAGAACATCAGATGCAAAGTAGATCCAGAAAATATCCACAAAAAAATCTTTCTATTAATCAGATCCAAGAACCAATGACCCCTTACAAATGAAAAGCTTTCTCCTTTAAATAGAAATGAGAGAACCACAATCATAACCGAATCCTAACCACTTTCAAAACGAGTGGCTAAGATTAAAAGATAAAATATTATAATCAATGGTTGAGATGAGCTCAACATATAATACAAGGATCAATATAACCATAAAGTACCAAAGTGGACTAAATCACCCATAAAGAGGGTACCCCACTCAACAAGAAATAAATGGAGCACATGGTGGGTCCATGGAGTGTTAACTAACTCTCTATGGGTGCCCCATGGCACAATAAAATAATATAACATTTTAATTCTTTGACTTTGTGCCTCCTTGAGGAAATTGTGAGCCTCCAAAAAGCTCCAGAAAATAATATAAAATGCCCAAAAAAAGGTGTGGGACCAATCAGGTGCTGCAACTGCTGGAGAAGGTGCGGAGGACATAACTCTCACTAGGCTCTCTGGGATGGGGGTACTATGGTACAAACAAGTGGTTGCACCACCTATGTCCACACAACACCCTAGGAGATCCAAATAAAACATCTCCTTGCTCAAACACATCATCCCGTGAAGCAAAACTGCATCAAAAAGGTAAAATGAGCCTGATCATCTCTGCAAGTGCACGGAACTGAAAATAAACTCTCATTAGACTCAGAGAGTCCAAATCCATCAAGGGTGTATACTCATACCCTTTCCAGGTCTCTGCCTGATCATCAACAACATCCAATAAACAATATAATCACCTGTAAATGACCAGATACCAATAATATAACTCAGACTATCATCCATCTGTTGCAAGTGCTACAAGGCTAAGACATGCTCTACAAATCATTTAAGCAACAATCACAACAAGTAGGAGTCATTTCACTGGCGGTACATAAACCAAATACATATATAGGGCTTTATTTATTATTACTCAGACTAGACTTTCAGGACTATACTCACTTCATAGTTGTAGTCAATTTGCTAGTGAAGGGTGAAGGATAAAATTGACAAGGCTAAGGAAAAAGATGACTTCCTACTTAACATCATGACACTTTGGATATGGAAAAGGAATACTCACTATAACCAATGCCAGACAAACAACAACACAGGGAATGGCAATGCCTCACAAATGATTGAGTTGTTTAAAGAGTACTTATTCAACTTAGAGGTCATGTCTACATCAAGTTTGATCCAGTTTCATTAGGGTCGTCAATTTTATTTCCATGGCCTTTTTGGCCTATATGTCCTTTTAGGGACTTCACCGGTGCTTAAAAGCACAGCTAACTGCAGCTTTCATCCAGGACATTTTCACATTTATAAGGTCAGCAATATTTGGATATAGCATATATTTAACCATTGCTTTTTTGGACCTTTTCTTATACCCTTCGAGGAGTAATTTAGCATTTCATTGCTCTTGCCCTTTTTCACATATGTCAAGAAACATATTTTTAGCATTTTCATTTTCCCTGGGCACATATAAGCATTTCCAATATAAGTAGTACATGAGCTTTCAGTTTTAGCCAACAACATCTCAAGTGACCAGGGAGAGTTCTGCACAGTGCCAAACAACGAGACAACCGACCAGAATGATTTAGGCATACAATCCAACTCACCAAAGGAAAGTTCTGTCACCAACTCAGAGCTGAGACACAATATAAACAAGGAGGTTTGTTCAACGAAGGTTCTAGCGGAGAAAAGGTCCTCCGTGCCATAAGTCAAGTAATAAGTCGGGTTAGAAACAAAATTGGAAGGTAATGGATGGGTGGAAACAATGGATGATGAAGCCAACACTAGCAAGCCAAAACAATGGAGAGAATGACTACCTCTATTCTCCCTAAGGAGGGTAAAACCAATGAGTATAGATCAGGAACTTGAAAGTCAAAGTAGGAACATCAATACATAATACAAATACATCCAAGTCCATATAATTATGACTGCCAGATCATGACACTACATGCTAATACATGTCACAAAGATAAGTATAAGAGCAATGATAACCATAACACAATATAATAAAAGCTGAGTCATAATCATGCATATAATCAATCTGAAACATCATTTGTCCAATGAGAAAGCACTGATATAAAACTGGGCATCAATAACTGCTCTGTAATGGCTAAATGGCTACATCGGTCCTCAAATCTGAGTGTCCTGAGACTCAGTCTGGACATGGGAGAGTACAATAGTCCACAAATAAAATAATGATCCGTCAAAACTGCTCATCTCAGCATCTCATATGTAAGAGATCTGGCTGAAAAATGTACTGTATCTAAAAAATAGAATATGGTAGCCCGGCTACTATATATGTGATAACATCTGGCTCCAACTGGGACAAGTGCTCTGCTGAAAAGAGCGCTTGAGAACCTCAGTATCTCTGGTCCTCGTACTCTGCTTCTCGTATCCTCGCTCAATCCATCCAGCTCTGCAACCACTACCAAAATGTCACTGACTACCTGCAGCATGTCCAGAGCTATACCAAACTCACAGACCGGTCGTCAGAACGATATGTGGATAACATATAAAATACTGAAAATAAAGATGCATAAAATTGAAAAGCAGAAAATAAATCTAATCTATAACCATAACTTTCAATAAAAAGTTGATTTTATTTTGCAGAAATCAAAACTACACTAAGAGCTTCAAAGGTGAGCTTCAAACAAAGGTGCAAGGTTCTACACTACTGACGGGAAAGGCTTATTCATGTCCTACCTACCCTACTCTAACCAATTTAGACAAGTGTTAGGTAAAATCATAAATCCAATGCAACCACTTGCTGAACAAATCTATTGAGCTTTCTTTACATTTAATGATACAACAAGTCAAAAATGGCTTGTAAGTAATGTAGATGAAAATTGAGGCCATTATAACTTGTTGTTTGAAAATCAAAGAAAGATATGGATCACGAGAAATGAAATCATGCCAGGGATGAGATTGGATTTCTAAAAACTCATCCATCAAGATGCTGATAGGGTCATAAAAGGTATGCAAGTCCATTCTTGCTAGAGGAAGATAATATGATTCATGACTCAGCCACTCCAAACAGTTCTTTGTTTTCTCCTCTACCCTACTAAGACATTCAATTCTAATGACTCCAGGAGAATCAAATGGGGACAACTTGTAATGTAGTGAAACTATGAATGAGATCAAGCCCATTTGTTGTTTAAAAATGGAGAAAAGATGAAAATGATCTTTATACACCTTCTCCAACCATCCATAATACAGATTTACAAGTTGAAAAAAATTATTCATTATGGATGACTGAGAAGAGACATGAAGTGTCTTTTCCCCAATTACGTGATAATGCTTAAAAACTCCTGGTTAGAGATTTCAAAAGTAACAACTTGATTAAAAGACAAACCCATACCAGAAGACTCGAAAAATTGGGACGGGAGGGTGGATTGAAAATTTCTCCCAGACTTGAAATAATTGATCTCAAAATTTGATGATAGGAAAGAGCTTTTAGATTAATTCCAGGAGTGATTTCAAGATTCGAAACAAGGTCAGTATCCACACATTGAACCAACATATTCTGATTAAGGATCGGATGAAGAATTCTATTGATACTATCAAGACAAGGATCCTCTTTGCAATGTTCTTGATCAAGTTCACTTACAATCGTATCAACATGTGATTGTTCTTCTTTAAGCTTTAGATAAGGAAAAACAGCAAAAAGTTCGATTTCAGTTTCCCTATCACTCTTACAGGCATGCTCTTCAATCACAATATGACCACAAGATTGCTCTTCAACGGAAGTTTTTTTTTTCTTCTTCTACAGTGATATAATCAAGGTCTGAATCCAGATTCGGATAGGTTGGACACTGACTCAAATTATGAACAATTAGGCAATGACTATGGAGTTGCTCTTTAAAGGCTCTTTAATGACCTCATCAATGGAAGGCTCAACTAAAGATGTTTCTTGGTAGTGCATGTTAGGTTCCCTTCCACGAATCAAATCCAGGATTTGAACTATGACTGCTTCAGGTAATAATAATAGAGTATCTCGTATGATTTGATTGATATCCCTCTTAGTTTCAACATGAGGTTTTGGAACATTATTCTCGAAGTACTCTGTGACATTCTTATGGATTGCATGCACGCTCATAATTTGGAACATATCAGGAGAGGAATGGTCCAATTTAGAAAGCACATTGTCAATATATTGATTATCAATGACACAATCATTGCTAGACTGACACTCTAAAATTTTATCAGTGTTTCTACTCCAACGGTCAATTAACAAATTTGTGAACATGTCATACCTAGTGATAGATCCTAGTGCTAAATGATCAAACCATAGTTGAACATCCCCTCGCAAGGACTCTCCTAAGGCTCGCATATAAACATCTTCATTGTCTGCACCTCTCATTTCCATGTAATCCCAGAGACTGTCCAAATGACTTTCAATAGATATATCAGTATTTCCACTAAATTGGGGCAACCTCCTAATGTAATCGTTCGGCGTAGGATGAGGTGCTCCTGGTATTTCAAAAAAGTCAAACAGAGACCGTTTTTTTTGTTTTCTAACAGTTTTGGTTACTTGGCTATAATAGTTTGACTAGGGCTGACTTCTAGGTTCATGTCGACTTACTGGTCCACTTGGGATGGTTGGGAAATCTTTGTTGCATGGGTGAGGAATTTGGTGGGTATCATAAAGATTGTGATAACTAGATTCATACCCATAGTCATGTTCGAGGTCATCCTCATACCCGTAGTTTGACCTCCATCTATCCCTTTCGTTTATTTGTCTTGTAGTTTCAATCATGTTTTTGGTTAATTCCTTCATGTGCCTCAAAAATACATTTGAATTCATTATGATTTATGGTATGTTCTAAGAATTTAAGATTAATACATTGGGCACGGTCCTCAGTGGAGTCACAGGGTGGAGTCGCCAGGTGAACCACACAAGTAATTCACCAATAAACGATATGTCGTAGGGAAAGGTCAGGTATGTTGAACCAAGGTAGGCCTCTACCTCCCCGGCAACGGCGCCAAAATGTTGGCAAAGAGAACGGGAGTATAGCTTGAGGAAAAATGTCGAACCAGGGTAGGCCTCTACCTCCCCGGCAATGGTGCCAAAATTTTATCACCAACCTTGTAGTTGCCTGTGTGCGGTGGATCCAGGATGGATGGTAGAGGAGCAAGCAACTAAGGAGGTGGAACCAAGACTGCCTAGACTCCCAAATGGATGGTTGTCACGCCAATCAAGGCAGTCTTCGCTTTATGTTGTCTAAGTCCAAGACGACAACGAGGGATACCCAGATCTACTCCCAATAGAAGAGATCAAACCTAGACACCAAATCAGATCAAGTATGGCTTGAGGTACGTAAGGGATAAGGTAATTATAAACTCTAGATCTATGGATGATAATAGTAAATGGACTTGGGCTTTGGATGAGGGTTTCAGTCATATGAGGGTTGATCCAAAGTGACCTATGGGGGAAATACTAGATCTAGGGTTGAAGTACTAGCAACTAATGAAGATAACCATTGTCTTGGGAAACGTAACTGAGACAGGGTTAGTAAAGACAGAGTTGGGACTGTCTAGTACCAAAGAGATAGACTCAGTGAAAGATATGAAATGCTAGGTTACATGAGTTATCAAGGAGAGGTCAACTTTTAGGGGAAAGAGGTCAAAAAGGGGCTAGCGCTACGCTTGGAGATCAGTGCTTGTTCATCCTTGGGTAATGGAGTTAGTATCAGCACAGTGTTTAAGTGAACCCACCTGGGATATGCCCTGATCAATGGACCCAGAAAAAGATTTGGCCTGGAAGATTCAGGTTACAAGGAAATCAACAAAAGGAGGGCTAGCGCTACGGTTTGGAGAGGCAGATCTGCAAATCTAGAGCCACCAGGAGACTATCAGCTCAGCGTTGAGGGTGTTCTGGAATGAGGAAGACCTAATCTACACACCCATGTAATTATTTTCTTGAAAAAGTCAACTCTAGAAAAAGTCAAATTTTCAGTGGGGCGCTGGGGTTTGAGCAGTTAAAAGTCAGATCTAGGGCAGACCAATCACAATTAGGGCAGTGTTAAGGATGGTTCAGTGTGGGGGAGGCCCAATCTACAAAACCCAAAAATGGTTTGCTCAAAGATCAAGCGGTTCCCCGATTAAATTTTTTTGGATTTTTTATGATTTAGGAGTTTTTCAAAAAAATTGAAGAAAAGCAGGTACAATGGATTGAGATCTGAAAAAAGGAGAGACTTACCTGTTAGATCTTACCTAGAAATGCTTGTAGATGCCTTGATGATGATAATCCTCGCCATCCCGATCAATTTGAGAAGATTGAAACGAGTTCTATGTCTAATATTTGTCCAAGGAAGTCAATGCACCCTCTCTCCTGCACAACAAACGTCAACCATATCAGATTTGCTATGACATGAGAAAGAAGCTATATGCTGCAGAAAAATAGCAAAAAGAAATCATAGGTCACCACAACACTAATGAAAACTCCCTGATAAAAAACGAAGACAATCCAAGCGAGTTGAGGTCCCCCTGCAAAAACGCCCAAGATGAAGTTGTCCTCCTGTAGACAAAACAATGATCCCCAAAAAATATAGATCTCATAACAATTTCCCGAATGCTAGGAAGCAAAAGACTTTCCAATCACCATCGAAGAACATCAGATGCAAAATAGATCCAGAAAATATCCACAAAAAAATCTTTCTAGTAATCAAATCCAAGAGCCAAAGACCCCTTACAAATGAGAAGCTCTCTCCTTTAAATAGAAATGAGAGAACCACAATCATAACCGAATCCTAACCACTTTCAAAACGAGTGGCTAAGATTAAAAGATAAAATATTCTAATCAATGGTTGAGATGAGCTCAACATACAATACATGGATCAATATAACCATAAAGTACCAAAGTGGACTAAATCACCCATAAAAAGGGTACCCCACTCAACAAGAAATAAATGGAGCACATGGTGGGTCCATGGAGTGTTAACTAACTCTCTATGGGTGCCCCATGTCACAATAAAATAATATAACATTTTAACTCTTTGACTTTGTGCCTCCTTGAGGAAATTGTGAGCCTCCCAAAAGCTCCAGAAAATAATATAAAATGCCCAAAAAAAAGGTGTGGGACCAATCAGGTGCTGCAACTGCTGGAGAAGGTGCGGAGGACATAACTCTCATCATCATGACTCATCCCATGTCATTTCCTTGCCTCAATAGCCCAAATCAACTTCTTCAATAGCCATTTAATCATTTTTTAATCTGCCTCAAGAAAAGTGAAATTGCCAAAACAGCGTCCTAGGGTGCCTGCGTTGTCAAACTGAGCCCACCAGGCTCTCTAAGATGGGGGTACTATGGTACAAACAAGTGGTTGCACCCCCTATGTCCACACAACGCCCTAGGAGATCCAAATAAAACATCTCCCTGCTCAGACACATCATCCTGTGAAGCAAAATTGCATCAGAAAGGTAAAATGAGCCTGATCATCTCTGCAAGTGCCCGTAACTGAAAATAAAATGTCTCATTAAACTCAGAGAGTCCAAATCCATCTAGGGTATATACTCATACCCTTTCTAGGTCTCTGCCTGATCATCAACAACATCCAATAAACAATATAATCACCTATAAATGACCAGATACCAATAATATAACTCAGACTATCATCCATCTGCTGCAAGTGCTACAAGGCTAAGACATGCTCTACAAATCATTTAAGCAACAATCACAACAAGTAGCAATCATTTCACTGGCAGTACATAAACCAAATACATATATAGGGCTTTATTTTTTATTACTCAGACTAGACTTTCAAGACTATACTCACTTCATCGTTGTAGTCAATTTGCTAGTGAAGGGTGAAGGATAAAATTGACAAGGCTAGGGAAAATGATGACTTCCTACTTAACATCATGACACTTTGGATATGGAAAAGGAATACTCACTATAACCAATGTTGGACAAACAACAACACAGGGAATGGCAGTGCCTCACAAATGGTTGAGTTGTTTAGAGAGTGCTTAGTCAACTTATGCATCATGTCTACATCAAGTTTGATCCAATTTCATTAGGGTCATCAATTTTATTTCCATGGCCTTTTTGGCCTGTATGTCATTTTAGGGACTTCAACGGTGCTTAAAAGCACAGCTAACTGTAGCTTTCATCCAAGACATTTTCACATTTATAAGGTCAGCAATATTTGGATATAGCATATATTTAACCATTGTTTTTTTGGACCTTTTCTTATACCCTTCGAGGAGTAATTTAGCATTTCATTGCTCTTGCCATTTTTCACATATGTTAAGCAACACAGTTTTAGCATTTTCATTTTCCATGGGCGCATATAAACATTTCCAATATAAGTAGTACATGAGCTTTCAGTTTTAGCCAACAACATCTCAAGTGACCAGGGGGAGTTTTGCACAGTGCCAAACATCGAGACAACCGACCAAAATGATTTAGGCATACAATCCAACTCACCAAAGGAAAGCTCTGTCACCAACTCAGAGCCGAGACACAATATAAACAGGGAGGTTTGACCAACGAAGGTTCTAGCGTGGAAAAGGTCCTTCATGCCATAAGTCAAGTAATAAGTCGGGTTAGAAACAAAACTAGAAGGTAATGGATGGGTGGAGACAATGGATGATGAAGCCAACACTAGCAAGCCAAAACAATGGAGGGAATGAGTACCTCTATTAAGGAGGGTAAAACCAATGAGTATAGATCAGGAACTTCAAAGTCAGAGTAGGGACATCAATACATAATACAAATACATCCAAGTCCATATAATTATGACCGTCAGATCACGACACTACATGCTAATACATGTCACAAAGATGAGTATAATAGCAATGATAACCATAACACAATATAATAAAAGCTGAGTCATAATCATGCATATAATCGATCTGAAATATCATCTGTCCAATGAGAAAGCACTGATATAAAACTGGGCATCAATAATTGCTCTGTAATGGCTAAATAGCTACATCGGTCATCAAATCTAAGTGTCCTAAGACTCAATCCTGACATGGGAGAGTACAATAGTCCACAAATAAAATAATGATCCGTCAAAACTGCTCATCTCATCATCTCATATGTAAGAGATATGGCTGAAAAATGTACTGTATCTGAAAAATAGAATATAATAGCCCAACTACTATATATGTGATAACAGGCATGAAGTGGATGTTTGTCTTGTTGTTACCCCAGAAGTGATGCGTATTGCAAACCAATCCATTCTTGACATGGCTAAGAAGAGGGACGAGAAGGAGGAATTCAGAAATGAACTTGCATCTAGAACACAGTCACGAACCATGGGAGCCACAAGTGACCTGCATTCCTTCTCCTCATCTACACGACCCCCACATCCCACTGTGCCTTCTTCAATCTCACCTTACGTGGCATCAAGGCAACCTTCTGTTCGAACCATGCTCAAACAAAGGGAGAAGGAAGAGACGAATAGAGTTGTGACAAAATGTTCTCTATGGGGTGATGTGCCTTTCAACATCGCCAAAAACAACCCCTACTATCATGCCATGTTTCAAGCTGCTGGCACTGTTGGTCCAAATTATAGGGGGCCTTCCTATAATGATTTGAGAGGGAGACTCCTTGATGAGGAGAAGGTTGATTGCACCCGGAGTGTAATATCCCAAATCCCGATATTTTCTAATTCTATGCAAATTTACTGAAACAACCGAGCATGCAAACTGCCATGCAAAAATTCTCTATTTTATAGCTAAAATTAGGGTTAGGGTTTGTAGGATAGAATGTAACACTTACCACTGATAAGCTGGCTGGAATGCTCCTGAGAGAATATGCATGCATCAAGAGCTGAATTGGAGATGACCTGGTACCTTCTGCCTGCGGTGATACCCCAGCAGCACGAACCCAAAATCAGCTAAAGGTGACGTTTTCAGTGAAGGAGGTGTCTGATGAAGCTGAGAATTTGCAGGATTGATAGTCTTCCCGTGCCGGAGAGAATGCCTGACACATGCGGAAGTTCTGAGGTCTCTAGGAAGGCTAGCGAATTGATCTAGAGGTTTAGCTGCTCACGCCCCCCTTATCCCGAAATTGCTGATAACTGCTCAGGATGAGCAAGACCGAATCTAATAATCCCCGTGTACTGGAGTATGATACCGATGATGAGAATGGTGCCTGGGTTCCGAAGGTAAACTGAGATCTGAAGACCCAGCGAATGATTTGGGCTTTCCAGCTGAAAACCCCTTATGGCTGCACACGTGCCCCTGCAAACAATCTCTGATGGATACTGGATAACTGTGAATAAATTGAAGAACAGATGGTGAACCTGGATGGCTTACCCTGGATGAGACTAAGGTAGATATCTCACTGCCGAAACCCCGTTAGTTGAAGACGTCGTCTCCAACCCCAACTGCTGTGGCCGCACGATGTGCTGCTACTCCAGAGCTCCAAAATCAATAATCATCAAAAGTAAAGTCTCCATTCACTTTATCTTTCGTTTATAACTTTCAACTTCTAAAACCCTAACTTTTGACCTAATTAGGTCCCTTTAATTTCTAATTTGTCGTTGACTTGCATGCATGCGCATGGAGACTTAAATGGGTGCATGCATCATTAAATAAGGCTTAGATGTCATGCATGTCGATGGCCTTTGGCCCCAGTGGCCCTCTTTGACCTAATGGTGATATCATATTGATGCCCTAGATTTTCTGTAGATGGCATCAGTCTTCAAATGATTCCCTAACTGTCAGTGACCGCTCGAACCCACAGGAATCACATAGGTTAGCGGTTTTGGTCCTCAATGCCTAATCAAATGAGGACATTACACGGAGATTAGATGAGCTCAGACAGTCATGGGAGGCCACCGATTGCAGTGTTATGTCAGATGGATGGACTGATGAGAAGGGCAATCCATTATCAATTTCTTGGTCAATTGTCCTAGGGGGACAATTTTTATCAAATCTGTCGATGCATCTCCCTATGTTAAAGATGCACACTTATTATGTGATTTGTTGGATAAGTTTATCCAAGAGATAGGTCCACAATATGTTGTCCAAGTCATTACGGACAACGCTGCCAATTATGTTGCTACTGGGAGGATGCTTATGGAGAGGTATGCAAGCATGTATTGGAGTCCTTGTGCCGCCCATTGCATTGATTTGATGCTAGAGGACATGGGAAAACTTCCTTGGATCAAGGAAGTCATTGATTCAGCTCGGAGTGTGACAAAATATATATACAATCATACATACGTTCTTTCACTCATGAGACGCTTCACGGGGAACAAGGAGTTGATGCGGCCTGCAATCACACGATTCGCCACTTCCTTCATTTCTCTTCAGTCTATGCATAAGGTTATGATGGAGTTGCAGTGGATGTTTCTTTCTGATGAGTGGGCTTCTTGTGTCTATACCACCAAACAAGATGGGCAAGCCATTGCTCGAATGGTGCAATTTGATTTGACTTTTTGGGCACGATTGGAGGAGGTATGTGCCATCAGTGAACCTTTGGTAAAGGTTCTTCGTTTGGTTGATGGTGAAAAGCCCGCAATGGGCTACTTGTATGAGGCCACGGATAGGGCCAAGGAAACTATCCATCACTACTATGAGGACAAGGGGGAGGTGGGTCTCATAAGACGAGCTAAACTATAGAGTGTGATTGATGAACGATGGAATAATACTCTCCATCATCCCATACATGCAGCAGAGCTCTACCTCAACCCTGCTTTCTCTTATGCATGTGGCTTTCAGTTTGATGCTGAGGTCATGGATGGCTTTCTCCAGTGTGTTCAGAGGATGGTGTTAACTCCCTCTGAGCGTGCAAAGATTTCTAGATAGATGGAGATCTATAAGATGTCAAGTGGCACTTCTGGCTATGACATGGCTGTCCAGGATAGAACCACAAGGATGCCAAGTACAATTTGTTTAAAACTTTCAAATTTTGATCTCTTAGATTCTTAATTAATTACCCTTTCATTTCTATTTTTTTTACTTGGTAGAAATTTAATACATTGTAATTTGTAATTTGTCATACCTTCCTTGTTTTCTTTGTAGATGTGTGGTAGACTAACTATGGTCGCAGAGTCCCAGAGTTGCAAAACCTTGCCATTAGAGTGCTAAGTCAAAGTTGCAGCTCATCAGGGTGTGAGCGCAATTGGAGTGTCTTTGAGAAGATACACTCCAAGAAGCGCAGAAGGTCAGAATTTAGAAATGTTAAAGTTTAAAGTTTAAACTTAAATTTATAATCTTTGCTTCTTTATAATTTTATTAATTTTAAATATAATTTATTACAATTTTGAATTTGCATTTATCATCATTTATCACTCCCTAACTATGGATCTCATACTAATGCAGGTTACTTTCTCAGCGCCTTAATGACATGGTTTATGTCTACTGCAATCTAAGGTTGCAGGTGAAACAAATTGATAAAGTACCAAATTCAGATGCCATTTCATTGGATGACATTGACACTACTAGCCAGTGTTACAAATATCGTGTCGGCGAATATATCGCCAAGGGTCCAAAAAGAAATTATCGGATTTATCAGCAAAAATGTCGGCAAACATCGGCAATATATCGGCAATATATCGGCAAAATAAAAAATACAGAAATATAAAAAAATACAAAAAAAAGAAAAAAATCACAGTATAGTTGAAAAAATCACCAAATATCGCCAAAAATCGGCAAATATCGCCAAACATCGGCAAATATCGTGATAAAATCGGCAAATATCGCGAGAAAATCGGGAAAAATCGCCAAAAAAAATCGGGAAAATATCGGGGCGATATTTGCCGATTTTATCGCCAGTGAGTTAACATCGCAATATATCGCGATGTTGCCGATATATCGGCGATATTTGTAACACTGCTACTAGCAGATGGAGGGTGGAGACAGAGGATCCTGTGATGGACGAGGCACCTGAATGGTTGGAGGAAGAGGATGATGCAAATCTGTCAGAGAAGGAGGGGGGAGAAGGGGATGTTGATGCTCCACTTCCAGAGGATGACTATGAGGGCATTGAGGAGGAGGTTGATACTCATGTGCAGCGTCGACCAATTCCAAGGCCACCACCTCCACAGAGTCATACAGTTGGGACTGGGAGGAGACATCTTACATTCGCCTCCCCCTCATCCACAATATCTACTCGAGCAGTTGGAGGTTCTGGTTCCACGCCAGGCTCATCTGGCCACTTTGGCAACCACCTACTGCTTCTAGAGGAAGAGTGGTGCCCTTGACCCGTAAAAGGGGTAGATTGATTAGAGGATCATCCTCAAGGAGTCAATCACTTGATTCCTATTATTTATCATTGTACTATCATACTATGTTGGTGTCCTATGTCTAGACTCTATACACTATCTACATGCCTCATGAGTCATGATGACTCATCTCTTTAGAGACATTTATTTTGATCATTTGATGTGATTTTCTATCATTCCATCAAGAACACATTTCAGTATTTTCAATTTATACTATATAGTCGATATTTGATCATGATCCACCATTTGACATATTATGCATCTTATATATGAGTTGTATTTTAATATTTATGTGGAAATGTGTTTATTTGATGTTGTTGTTGCTTTAGATGTTAAAAAAATTGAAAAAAAATGCTTATTTTTGTATTTTTTAATGCAATACGACATTTGCCTATATTTTCGCCGTTGCTACCGATAAGTTTCATTCCAGACCCCAAGCAATATATTCGTCGACACGATATATGTAACTTTGCTACGTGTCACTTTAGGGCAAGTGTCCAGGGATGATACAATCCCACCGCAACATCACTACTCCCCTTTTCGGAGAATGTCTTTTTCAAACAACACCAAGCTTGTCTCGAAAGCATTCAAACTTTATTCGAGACAGAGGCTTTGTCAACAGATCAGCAACTTGTTCATCGGTACTCACATACTGGAGCTTTATGGCTCCCTTCTGTATCATATCTCGAATGTAGAAATACCGGATTTCTATGTGCTTCGATTTATCATGGAACACTGGGTTCTCTATCATCTTTATACAACTCTGGTTATCACATAGAATCATTGTGGTATCCAACTCCAGGTTAAATAGACCTAACATCAGCTTCCAAAGCCATATGGCTTCACAACTAGCAAAGCAAGCTACTATGTATTCTGCTTTGGCCGTGTTAAGAGCAACACTGGATTGTTTCCTGCTAAACCATGAAATCATGGCAGACCCCAGACAATAACATCCACCTAATGTGCTTTTCCTATCTGAGACACTTCCAGCCCAATCTGCATCTGTATAGCCATACAATCTATAGTCATGGTTTCCATCATAGTATAGACCAAAGTATATAGTTCCTTTCAGACATCTCATCACATGTTTTGCAGCTACCAGGTGAACACGTCTAGGTTGAACTAGATACTGACTCAAGGTGTTCACAACAAAACAAATGTCTGGTCTGGTATTTGTTAGATACATCAATGACCCAATAATCTATCTGTATTGAGTCACATCCACTAATTCTGATGATTCATCAACCAGCAACTTCAAGTTAGTATCCATGGGTGTGGCCATGGCTTTACATTCCAACATATCAAATCTTTTCAAAATTTCTACTGCATACTTTCTCTAATTGAGAAAGATTCCTTCTGAGTTCTGCCATACCTCCAGACCTTGAAAATAATGCATTTAACCCAAGGTCTTTCATCTCAAATTCCTCAGCGAGCTTCTTCTTGCATTCTACAATCTGTTTTTCATTCCCTGCCAGAAATAGGTCATCCACATATAGTAATAGTATGACAGGTTCCTCTTCTATAACCTTGAAGTAAAGGTTAGGGTCGGCTTTACTCTTGGTAAAGTCCAAGTTCGTCAAGAAACTATCTATCCTTCCATACCAAGCTCTAGGAGCTTGCTTCAGGCCGTACCGAGCCTTCTTCAACTTGTATACGTGAGTCTGTCAATAACATCCACCTAATGTGCTTTTCCTGTCTGAGACACTTCTAACCCAATCTACATCTGTATAGCCATACAATCTGTAGTCATGGTTTCCATCATAGTATAGACCAAAGTATATAGTTCCTTTCAGATATCTCATCACATGTTTTGCAACTACCAGGTGAACACGTCCAAGTTGAACTAGATACTGACTCGAGGTGTTCACAACAAAACAAATGTCTGGTCTGGTATTTGTTAGATACATCAACGACCCAATAATCTGTCTGTATTGAATCACATCAACTAATTCTGATGATTCATCAACCAACAACTTTAGGTTGGTATCCATGGGTGTGGCCATGGCTTTACATTCCAACATATCAAATCTTTTCAAAATTTCTACTGCATACTTTCCCTGATTGAGAAAGATTCCTTCTAAGTTCTGCCATACCTCCAGACCTTGAAAATAATGCATTAACCCAAGGTCTTTCATCTCAAATTCCTCAGCGAGCTTCTTCTTGCATTCTACAATATGTTTCTCATTCCCTGCCAGAAATAGGTCATCCACATATAGTAATAGTATGACAAGTTCCTCTTCTATAACCTTGAAGTAAAGGTTAGGGTCGGCTTTAATCTTGGTAAAGTCCAAGTTCGTCAGGAAACTATCTATCCTTCCATACCAAGCTCTAGGAGCTTGCTTCAGGTCGTACAAGGCCTTCTTCAACTTGTATACGTGAGTCTGTCTATCTTCAACTTCAAATCCGTGTGGTTGTTCTATGTATACTTCTTCCTCAATCACACCATTCAGGAAGGTTGTCTTTACATCCATCTGGTGTAAGTTCCACTTCATCATGGATGCAAGTGCCATGATAGTTCTAATGGAAGTGTACCTTGCTTCCTGGAGCAAGTGTCTCTTCATAATCGATTTCCTCTCTCTAAGAGAATCCTCTAACCACAAATATTTCCTTACTTCTATCAGTAGCATATTTTATCTTGCAAATACACTTGGAAGATACCACACTCTTGCTTTCTGATTTGGGTACTATATCCCAAAAATCATTCTGGTATTCTTCCATCATTGCATCTATCATGAGTTCATTCTGTCAGGTCATCGACATATCCTAGTCTTCCGCATTCAACCTTTAAGGTTGCAACCCACTTTACTCTTGGGAAAGTCTCGGTCCATCAAGAAGCTATCCATCATGTTGTACCATGTCGAACTCAGAGATCTTTTGTAGTCACTCCCCCTGAAGCGGAGCATCATCTTCCCTCTGCATTCTATACTGGAGTGACAGGTAGCATTCTCAGCTACTATGTATCCATCTCAGGTTACTAGATACCAAGATCCCTTTATCTTGAACTTTGTCGAAAAGTTCCTCTTGCACCCATCTGTGAGCTTGTTGTCTTTTATAGGTTTCCATCTTCAACCTTATAGCAAAGGTTAAGATATTCATTACTCTAGGTGGTCTGTCAAGATCCTGGATGTGTTTTTCTATGGGTGCCTTCTGAGCTTGTACAAAGTATATTCTGTACAGGCGGCTCTTTGCTCGATATATACTTTTACTGAAAAAGTGTGTCTAGTCAATAGAGTATGTCATGCCATAGTCTATTCTTTCTAAGACAAACCACAAACCTTGTGTTATCCAACTTTTTGTACCATAAGTTGGGTTACCTGAGGAGTCGTCAGTTGACAGACTTGTTCAAAGTCTAATTCCAGTGTATCAGTCGATCCGTCTGCTTGTCTAGCCAATATTGGCTAGTCACTTTTTTATTTGAATAATTTTGACCATGGCCCCGCGGGGTTTGTAATAAAATGTGCTAGTAGGATTTTTTTGAGTGGTTCGGTCTCCTGAGACGTAGAATCTCAAATAGGGTATTCCAGGGAGTTTTTTTCCCCTGACAATTATGCTCTGCCTTCAGCCGAGTATAATTGACGAGGTTTTCTCCCGCTTCCTCCAAAGCTGGAATGCCCGATGTTGAATTATGGGCCTTGGGGGGTTATTAGAGCCCAACTGAGTGTTATAAACCTACTAGACATTATTTAGATAGATCATGGTCATGTCTTAAGTCATCTGGACACAAAAAAAATTCGAAAATATCTTTTTCGAGCAGTGAAAAATATTTTTTTTAATTTTTTAATTTTTAATTGTTTTTCCTAAGTTTTTTGGGTTAATTTTTCCATTAATTAAATGGAAAAAACCCGTTCGTGGTAAATAAGTCATCCGAACTCATAATTCAGTGACTGAAGGCTCTAACCTTAAGCCAAAAATCATTCTTAATCAGCCAGCTAGTCAGAACCAACTTTCATATCAGCAATCGGACACATAATGCCTTTTTACTCAAAAAAAGTCAGTTTTGAATAAAAAAATGATTTTTAGTGAAAAAAATGATTTTTATTAAAAAAATGATTATTTTGGAGAAAACTAAACTCTCCAAATTAATCCAAATTCAGTAAAATAAAAGGCTAAATGACATCTCATGGAACACTTATGATGATTGGAGTTATCATAACTCGGCTTCAGTCATCATTAAGAGAGCAATTAATTTATTATCAGTTATCAGACATGTCATCTCCAGCTAAAGATGAGATGGAGAGCTCTCATTGGTCCAGTGATTTGATCGAGGTGAAGACTGAAGCTTACACCATCAATAGGCTTCCCAGACCTAACAAAGTAGGTTTCCAGACCTAGCAGGCAGCTTTCCCATGCAGCAAGGTTGGTTTTTTGGTTTTAAGGTTTTAGCACTCTCTCATTTGTTAAATAGAGGCTCTTTCAGCTCTATTGGTGTGGATGATTGATGTAAAGAACCTCTAGTAAAATATTGTAATGCTTGTTGCTCTCATGCAACCTATTTTGTAATAAAGAAAGGCTTTGGAGGCTCATGCTGTGTGGATCCTAGGTGCATATGTTCCTGCTAATGAGGTGAAATTGTTCTAGTTTCTTTACTTTGATAATGTGTGGGTATTAATACATGCTTTAGAGGGCTTCTATAAGCACGTAGGAATAGGTAGTTGTAGCTTCAAGTTACCTGTTTATTTCATTTACTTTCAAAAGCCTCAAAGAGCATTGTTTTATTCAGCTGTATTTCATGCTTTTGAGATTTGATTAGTAAATAATACATGTTTTAACCCCCATGTTGCCAAGTGTATAAGATTGTGTTTGCAGATCACTTCATTGAACCAAGTAAGAGGCTAAGCTAAGTTGCATCTACTCTTCTTGAAGCAAAGCATATGTACCTAGCAGCTGCATGCCATTGGGATCCAAAGTGATTTCAGGGATTCAAGATCCAAGTGGTTCATCTTCTCCATTCACCCTAAAGTCAATTTTTCTCATTATTTTACTTTATGTTGCAAGTAGTATCTTCATCTATAAAGTAAATCTTTTGCATCTACTTGCTTCCATTTCTAGATCTAGGAAGTGTTCTTTCTCTTAGATCCAGTTGGTATTTGAAGCAGCACAAGGTTCATATATTTTGCTCAAATGCTAAGCGTATTTTTGTAGTATATGTTATTGTTGAACCCATCATTTTGCAGGTAAATAGCTCGCTGGTTTTTTCTCTCTCCATGACAGGTTAAGCGGGAAAGATTGGCAAAAACTTATAGAATTAAAGCTGCAAAAAACCTCCCATTGTTCTTCTTCTTAATCCCTTTTCTTCCAGTCGCTTTGTTTTGTGTCTTTTACCTCTTCTTCATCGCTGCCCTGTTAGTACCTTTTTATCAGCCCTCTTTCTCTTTTTGAACAGCCCTAGTGTGCCCTAGCTTTCTTCCCTTGTTTGCCTCTTTTTGCCCTAGTTTTTGGGCTTCCTTTAACCTTGTTTTTGGTCATTTATTTTACTTTTTGTTCGTTGTCCCGTTTTGCACTTTTTATGACAGCCACTTATTTCATTGTTCGCTGTCCCGTTTTGCACTTTTTATGACAGCAACTTATTTCCTCTTTCGCTGCCCCATTTTCTTCAATTTTGTTCATCCCTTAGCTTCTTAGTTGGTTGCCCTATTCTCCCATTTCTTTGGTTTTGATCTTTGCTTAGTTTGTTTGCCTTCCTTCTCTCATCTTCTATTGTTTCAACTCTCTTTCCTTTTGTTCTTTTTACTCTCTTCAAACTTCTTCCCTTTTCCCTTTTCAAAGTTTAATAAAAGATCTCAAAAGTAAAAATACAAGGCACTCTCCTTTTTTACAGGTTACAATATTTGTAAAGTTATTTTACCTTTATTTGAAAAGTCCTTTCAAGGATCAGGTTCCTTAAGGCACATTGTATAAAGTTTAATAAAAAATCTTTGTTTGAGTGGGGTTTTTAAGTCCCCACTCTCTTCCTCCCCCATTTGGAGAGGCTTGTGTTGTGTTTATGCTTTGATTAGTGCTAACTTTCATCATTCATTACATCTCATGCTTAAATCATTAATTGTTAATTCATCATTGCTAAGTTGATTATTCAGTTTAATTGTTTATCTTTCTAAGATTAATCAACTACTTAAATCTCTTGAATCTCACCATAAGGTGGATCAAGAGTGCTCTCTATCGGAGAGTTTAAGAAACTAATATCATCTTGTGCTTGTTTAATCAATTAATAATCCATAAGTAAGACTCTTGAACTTGCAAGAACACAAGTCAAGAGCACTCTCAATCGGAAAGCATTTTAGATTTACATAATCCTTGCATCAGCTTCATATAGATTAGCTAAGTCTCTTGAACCACGGTCATAAGACGAGATCAAGAGCGTTCTCTGTCGGAGAGTTTTAATTAATTAACTTAATAAAATTCGCAACTCACACCCCTTTTAATTAATTAACCCCCTTTCCCCCTTGTCGGAATATGCTCTGACCGATCCAAGATCGGAATACCCAGAAACGACATTGGATCTCTAAGCCCCACAAGAGGAACTTAACTAAAACTTTTCCCCATAACCAACGCACCGGCGTTGTTCGATAAATACTGAGGCATGTGGGCAAATTCCAAGTGTGGGCGTCGGGCTACCTAATCTGAGCACTGGTAGTGAAGTTATTGAACACTTACATTTGACCCTAGACAGGTCCGTCGTGTCTTCGAACAGAGCCACTAAAGGTATTACCAGTTAGGACATCCAGCTACCATAAGCGAAGATCACAAGTAAAAACTCTTAAAACTTACCAAGAACACTTGCAAAACCTCACATTCACTGGCATCTTTTGGGATTCACATCATATTTACATTCGAAGCATCTCTGATAAGTTGACTCCATAGGCACTGGTCCTATCTTTTACGCATTGTTGATAATCTGGGCCATTTGTCCATCGAATGTTTGATTATAGATCATATCTGTGAATGCTTTATCTGTTTCGTGAAGTTCTCAAATATTTGTCTATCTTTCAATTCCAGTGATAGCAACGTGGATTGCTTTGTCTTGTGCTCAGTTCATCACATTAATTATTTTAAATCACAATAACTCCTAAACAACACCCATCCGCATCCGAAACATCTAAAAATTAACTTAAAACATTGAGCCATAGAAAACTCTTTGTTAGGGACTACCCCCCTTGGCTTCGTTAGAAGTTAGCCTAAAAGGAGGAGCTAGGAGTAGGTGACAGTACCTAGCTCTGTGCTTGCCCCCAAGGTCACACCCCTCCCACTTTCTCAAGTGAGGAGACAGCTTTCAGAAGATTTCTGCTGCTGGTGTGCAATCGGCGGACAACACCTTGCATTGTACACTTTGTTCTTGTAGATCCATATGGAAGACACTACGAACTTCCCTTCAGGTCTCAGATCCATCTCGTAGACATCATCCCCCATGATCAACTGTTACCCTTTGATCATAGCTTCTTCCATAGCCGAAAAAAGTTAGCATCAATGATGTCACCCAACTGTGTTACACAACTAGAGTATGTCTGAGGCCTCTTACTTTGGTTTGGAAATATTGCCATACTTTTCTTCATCTTGAGTTATCTCTTGTACCCAAGGTGGTCTTCATTTTCCGAGGTGGATCTACTGCTCTCTGAAGCTCTTTCTTCCATCACGGTGTCTCTGACCCTGGGAGTTTCAGGTTCATGTTTATTGGAGTGAACCTTGAATTGTCATCACTTATTCTTCGGAACAAGTCTCATCTTCCTTTTCTTGTAGGCGGTTGTACATGACCTTTCCTACAAGTCAAATGCACCAGTTTCATGGTTAGAACCATTTCATAGAGCATATGCATAACGACAAATTCTTATGCATCATGCAGCTGTTTAGCCAATACAAAATTCACCCATATCTCACGGAAACTTTCTAGATGCCTTCCATCTCTACCATGACATCATTGAGATTGTGCACTAATCCAATATGTCAGCAAAGAGGTTTCATTCTACACAAGTAGAAATGGAGAGTTGTATAGTACCATGGGCTACTTACCCATCACATGCATATTAGTAGGATACTGTCATTAATGCAAACATTCTATCATGCATAATACACAGCATATACAGGAAAGACAATTTAAATACTTATCTTTGTTTGTTTGTCGTCATCTCCTTCTCGATCAGCGGCTTCTTCTTTGACCAGTGAGATTGCTTCAATCTCACGCTTGCTTGAAAGCTTTTCTGGAATGTTGCTTCTGGTAGACTCAGGGTTTGACAGAGAAAACCTAATTTTTCAATTGAGGTATCTTTCAGATCTGATTGGATAGAAAGTTGCACCTCCTCAAGGCAAGCTAAGCAGTATACTCATTTTCCCAAAACTGTGATCAGAATTGCAAAATATCTGTTGCCCTAGTTTTCTTCAGTTTCTTCTACAGAAATGCCTGATGTTGTTTCTGCTATATATCCGAAGCTACTGCTCCTCTGTGTCTGAAAATTTGCACTGAGGTAGCCTTGTCTGTCCTCTTTCCAACACCGCAGGTTAGAGCAGAATTGGTTTCACCAATTGGGACTTATGCGCATTTTCCCAAGGTGACTTATTTCAGGACTATTCAGAAGAGCGAACTTGTACGAACTTCCACGTGTCACTGTTTCACCTTCGGGGTATGAAAGTTTTACCACAGAAAGTACAGTCTGTGCACTTTCTGGAACATCTTGAGAAATTTCATTTTGGACCTTCGTATCCCGAGATATAGCAATTATCCCTAGGTCACATGTTTAAGGCTGAATCCTGGAGAGGCTGGAACCCTAACTTGGAGAAATCATATCTCCCAGAATATAGCGAATCTGATGCTGAAACTTTTACACAGGGTACATAAGGAATTTATCTTTGGCCTGTGAAAGTTTCGGCTTCTGATCCTTCTCCAATATCAATATATAGCGAATATACCAAAACTACTAGTTTTAGTATTTTAGGGTTTTCAAGCATGAGACCCTAATCTTCAATAGTTGTAGTTGACAAGTTGTAGCACTGTTTCGGCTGCACAATGACTTCTTTCAGGGTGGCTCTGATACCATGTTAAGTTTTTAATGATTATCTCAGATCTTATAACATTTAGCATCATACCAGCATAACCATAAGCCAAAAGATCACTGAAAGATAGGCAAGCACAACCACACAAAAGAACACAAAGATTTATCTTGGGAAACCCTCATGGGGAAGAAAACCCAGCAAAAACTTCCTCTGTATAAGATGTATAAAAAAAAACCCAAAACCGGGTGTTCTCCTCACTCTGTTCTGTCTCTCTCTCTCTTCTATGTGCTACACAAGTGAGTGAGTGTCTGTGTTCAAATAAGAACCACAGCTCCTCTATTTATACTAATTGTCAATTGACTTTTTGCACTAGACAAGTCGGCCCCAATAAACTGTTTGAGCCGACTTCACCTAGGAATACTCAAAAACAATATATTATATTATTTATTAGGGTACCAAAGACCCGACACAAGTGGAGGATTTACCTCATGACTCTATGATGACCAAATACAATAGTAACACCCCATCGGAGGACTAATAACATCTCCCTTGGGTTACATCAGTAAAATACATTTAGAATATCCTTTGAAGTTACAATATTTCAACAGTACCAACATAAAATGGACTATGGAATTGCTTGAGGAAATCAATTTGGCTAGTGAGGTCAAGGAAATGGCTTGGGATTGCTTCCAGATGATAGATAATGGCTCTCCGGATCATTTTGCGCCAGTTTCAATCAATTAGCGGGTCCACATTATTTTATTGGCTTTTATAGGGAGGACATCCCCCATGGGGTGCCACTCACCTTGATCATTGATGTATTGTCATGTTGTATCTTATGTTATGATGTTATGAGGAGCCTAGGATGATTTATGTTTATAAGGCACCCCCTTCCATCCGTTATAGTGTTATATCCTAGCACTATGATGTATTATGCCTCACTAAGGCGTCTTTGGACAAAGTGCGCCCCCCTTTGTATTGATCCATGTACTTTATCCATGTAAAAGATGAAAATGTAATCTCCATCGTTGAGGATGTTTTAATCTCAATCGTTGGATGGATATTGGTTAGAATGTGGACACACTCTCGATCTATTTAAGGGATGTGCTCCCCTCATTGTATCCCATCAGGAAATTTGGTTCTTGCCTTTTGAAATAGAGAAAATCTTTCGGCAAAAAATTATTGGGTCTCTTGTGTGGAATGTTCTTGGTTCGTGATTGCAATATCTTACATTGGGAACCCTTGGGGAATTTCTTGGTGAATATCTTGGCATGCATTCATTGTGATTTTTTGGCAGCGTAGCAACTTGGAGAGAGGGGCGTATTGTTGAAGGCTTGGCTTCTCTTCCTCTTCAACTCTTTCATTGTTGAAGAGTTGACTATTGTGCATTTTGTCAATTGATATGCTCTTTTTCCTTTGTCATGATTGTTTTTCTTTCTTGTTCGGCAAATTTATTTCAGTTGTTTGTTATGCAAGAGAGAGGGGCGCATTGGTCACTTGGAGCAATTTGGATAAAGCTTGGATCTTCACCGAATCTTCACCAATTGGGCATTACTTCGTAAGAGTGTCACAATCTTGGCATTCGCCAAATCCCATGTACGTTTTGCTTTTAGTTTTCTCTCGTTTTAATTTCCAATCCACCGGGCGAAATAAAAACAATTAAAACCCTAACTTTAAAACCCTTAAATTTTAGATCTATAGGTTATGGTTTGCGGCTGGCCTTAAAACTTAAAACCCACATTGGAAATAATTTAAAACCCCTTAGTTTAAATTTTCATGACCATCGGACTCCATTTTCCCACCTTAAGACACTAGTCTACCTTGGGTAGGGGCGCCCTCCATAGGGAAAGTGGGAAATCTTACAAACCGCAAATTGGGTATTGCTAGTTTCACTTTTAATCACCATATTATTTACCTAGCAATTAACTCCCATGCCTAATTTTAACTAATTTCACCCTGTTACCCTTAGATATGATTTTCATGCTTAAAACCCTAGGGTAATTTGGGGCTTTTCATATAGGCACACATCTTCTCTTAGTAAGCAATTAGATCTCTAATTAACCATTAGACTAAGAGATATAATCAAGATACCTTCGACTATTCACCTTAAATCCTCATTTATAGGGTTATCTTGGTTTTAGGGACGCCCACTAGGCTTAGCTATTCGCTTGGTCTAAAGTGCCGAGAGATTTTGCTGGTGTGACATATGAGTTCTTAAAGAGGTCCTAGCATCCATAGGTCACAATTTTAGTTGCCTTCCCTCTACCATCCTGTATAGGATCATCTCAAGGGGCAGCTACAAGATTTGTGATAATAACACCAACTCAGCCTAGTCCATTAGAGAGTTTACATGTAACGACTCAACTCAGTCCACTGAGGAGTCAACAACTCAACCCAGTCCATCAGGGAGTCAACATGCACCAACTCAACCCAGTCCATCAAGGAGTCTACATGTAACGACTCGACCTAGTTCATCGAGGAGTCAACAAGGGACTAATCTCTCCACTCCGTCATAGTGTCCAGGAGAAGGCACTGCCTCATTCTCAGTTATCTCGAGGACTAATCTCCCCACTCTGTCACAGAGTGTCTGGAAGAAGGCACTGTCCCACTCGACCCATTCACCCCTAGCCAAGTCACATGGCTAATGTTAGATGTATCAACCTCTAGGAGGATAGTGTGAGCAATTGAGGACTAATCTTCCCACCCCGTCGCAGGATGTCCAAAAGAAGACACTGTCCTAGTCTGGGTTATTCACCTCTAACCAAGTCACATGACTAATACTAAGGGAATGCCCAATGCATCAACACTACTCATCATGCAAGGACCAATTTCCCCACCCCGTCACAAGGTGTCTGGGAGAAGATACTACCCTCCCACCAAACCATTCACCCTTATCCAAGTCACATGGCTAATACTGGGGGAGTGTCCGCTCGATGCTGCAAATATCTGTCTTCAAGTTCATCACGTCTCCCTTTGTGTTAAAGTGTCATGTTCCCTCTACATCTGAGCATCCTGCTCTCTCTACATCTAAGCATCTTGCTCCCTCTACATCCGAGCATCATACTCTCCCTTTGGAGCTGCTCACAAGTTAGTCCATCAGCCTATACAAGGTATCATTTAGGATGCTAATTTCAATTGCATCCTGAACACTAGTTCTCACAGAGCAAATAAGCGCAGCTCCTTACTGTAGTGCAAATATCCATCCTGGTGACGACCAAGTACATCAAGAATCCTCTCAACTATTTGTATGGTGGGATCCACCAAATCTGAATCAAAAACAACATCTTCCACATATCACTTGGCTTCTTCAGATTTGTCACCGTCGGTGTAGTCATGGACTCACACTTCATCATGCTAGATCTGCTTAGGACCTCAACTGTGTTCTTCCCCTAACCGAGGAATATCTCATCAGGTCTCAGCCACACCTCCAATACCAATAAATGATACAACAGGCCAAGATCCACATCTTGAACTCAAAGGCTAACTCCTTCTGCACTTGTCAATGAGTCTCTCTATCTCAGTGAGGATCTGATCACCAAAATCACGATCAAGGAATCATCATCAGCAACATGTACGATCTGCACATGCCGAGTCCCAAGGCACTGCTCTAACTAAATAAATGTGTACCTCTTCAAAAGTCAACTGAGTAGCTCTCATCCTTAAGGACTAAAATGCTCTAACCACTTCTAGAGTCTGCCATTACTCCAACAGGAAGCCAACTGCTCCTCATGATCATTGAAAGAATGACCATCTGTAGTAGAGAGACCAACATTCATTGGAGCCTCTTGCTCCCAACCATCAATCTTCATACAAGATCCTTTGAATTTGTGGGTCATGGGTCTACATGTGACTGAATGTACTAGATGCAGGTATATTTGTTGTCATTGTTGAACAGTCATCACTTGTTCTTCAAGCATCACATCCATTTTACCAACTCCCTCTGTCATGGAAGCCATCCTGCTATTTAAGCTGGAAGCCATGCTTCTAGAAGCCTCCTGCTTTTGAGCATACTACTCTCTCTCGAACACTAAATATCAACGAGATCTACAACCAGGCTGACTTCACATCCATCAATTGTCCTTCAAAACAAGTCTCGTCATCCTTCTCTTATAGGCCATAGCACACATATGGTCTTTCCTACAAGTCAAATTCAGTCAAATAGTTAGCAAGATTGCATAATCATGAAATTCAGTAAAATCATATTGACATTTCAATGAAATGATAATAGTTCACATAGTTATGTAAGCATCTTAGCCAATGATTCAGCACAACATGCATCCATATCCCAAACACACGTGGTGACTATCTAAATGCCTTCCATCTCCACCAAAACACACTATCAAGAGCATGCACTGATCTCAGCATGTTAGCAAAGAGGTTACATCCTAGATCAGCCCCATCAAGGGCTCATGGAATGTTGTGCAGCACTATAGGCTACTTAGTCAACATCATAGTTACATATATTGCCGATATCGCGAGTCGAAAGGGTCGACAATATATCACCATGAAAAAATCGCGATATTTTGCCGAGTTTTTAAAATATCGCGACACATTAAAATATCACGATATTTTCAGTAAATGTCGCAAGTCGATGGAATATATCGCCTGTTGGAATAAAACATGATTTTTTTGCCATAAAGAGGCTGCGAACGGGTTTTTGGGGTTCATTTGCACTTTGAAGCGTTGAGGAAGCGGTCCACTTCTGTTTTGGGCGATTTTCTACAAGAGAGCAAGGGGGAAAACAATCAAGTTTCCATTGCCATTGAAGATTGTTGTGAAGTGGGGTTCCATCTACTAAATCTATTCAGGTATGTATTATTTCATTCTTTTTCTTTTTGCTTGAGATTTGTTGGTTAATGTAGATTTAGTGTAGGGTTTAGGTTTAGAGTTAGTGTAGGGTGTAGATTTGCCATTACAATCATAGCCTATAGGGTTTTATTCTTTTAGGTAGGCCACCCTCCATTTCTTTGAATGTTTTCATAATTTCATTGTTTTCAAAATTTTAAATAACATTTTAAATTTATTCATTTTTGTTTTTTGTTGTGGCATAGGTTTCATCTCCATTGGCACTTCAAGTTTCAACATTCAACTTTCAACTAAATAGTGACACAATGCCAAAGCCATTGGATCCAATGTGGGAGTATGGGCAACCAATTGACCCTAATAATCGGCAAAGGTTGAATTGCAAACTATGTGGGAAGGATATTTGTGGTGGAATTAGCCGCTTGAAATACATCCTTGCCAAACTTGTTGGGCGTGAAGTGGATGTTTGTCTTGCTGTTACCCCAAAAGTGATGCGTATTGCAAACCAATCTATTCTTGACATGGCTAAGAAGAGGGACGAGAAGGAGGAATTCAGAAATGAACTTGCATCTAGAACACAGTCACGAACCATGGGAGCCACAAGTGACATGCATTCCTTCTCCTCATCTACACGACCCCCACATCCCACTGTGCCTTCTTCAACCTCACCTTACGTGGCATCGAGGCAACCTTCTGTTCAAACCATGCTCAAACAAAGGGGGAAGGAAGAGGCGGATAGAGTTGTGACAAAATGTTTTCTATGGGGTGATGTGTCTTTCAACATCGCCAAAAACAACCCCTACTATCATGCCATGTTTCAAGCTGCTGGCACTGTTGGTCCAGATTATAGGGGGGCTTCCTATAATGATTTGAGAGGGAGACTCCTTGATGAGGAGAAGGTTGATTGCACCCGGAGATTAGATGAGCTCAGACAGTCATGGGAGGCCACCGATTGCAGTGTTATGTCAGATGGATGGACTGATGGAAACGGCAGATCCATTATCAATTTCTTGGTCAATTGTCCCAGGGGGACAATTTTTATCAAATATGTCGATGCATCTCCCTATGTTAAAGATGCACACTTATTATGTGATTTGTTGGATAAGTTTATCCAAGAGATAGGTCCACAATATGTTGTCCAAGTCATTACGGACAACGCTACCAATTATCTTGCTGCTGGGAGGATGCTTATGGAGAGGTATGCAAGCTTGTATTAGAGTCCTTGTGCCGCCCATTGCATTGATTTGATGCTAGAGGACATGGGAAAACTTCCTTGGATCAAGGAAGTCATTGATTCAGCTCGGAGTGTGACAAAATATATATACAATCATACATATGTTCTTTCACTCATGAGACGCTTCACGGGGAACAAGGAGTTGATGAGGCCTACAATCACACGATTCGCCACTTCCTTCATTTCTCTTCAGTCTATACATAAGGTTATGATGGAGTTGCAGCAGATGTTTCTTTCTGATGAGTGGGCTTCTTGTGTCTATAGCACCAAAAAAGATGGGCAAGCCATTGCTCGAATGGTGCAATTTGATTTGACTTTTTGGGCATGATTGGAGGAGGTATGTGCCATCAATGAACCTTTGGTAAAGGTTCTTCGTTTGGTTGATGGTGAAAAGCCCGCAATGGGCTACTTGTATGAGGCCATGGATAGGGCTAAGGAAGCTATCCATCACTACTATGAGGACACGGGGGAGGTGGGACTCACAAGACGAGCTAAACTATGGAGTGTGATTAATGAACGATGGAATAATACTCTCCATCGTCCCATTCATGCAGCAGGGCTCTACCTCAACCCTGCTTTCTCTTATGCATGTGGCTTTTGGTTTGATGTTGAGGTCATGGATGGCTTTCTCCAGTGTATTCAGAGGATGATGTTAACTCCCTCTAAGCGCACAGAGATTTCTAGACAGATGGAGATCTATAGGATTTCAGGGGGCACTTTTGGCTATGACATGGTTGTCCAGGATAGAACCACAAGGATGCCAGGTACAATTTGTTTAAAACTTTCAAATTTTTATCTCTTAGATTCTTAATTAATTACCCTTTCATTTCTATTTTTTTACTTGGTAGAAATTTAATACATTGTAATTTGTAATTTGTCTTACCTTCCTTGTTTTCTTTGTAGATGTGTGGTGGACTAACTATGGTCGCAGAGTCCCAGAGTTGCAAAAACTTGCCATGAGAGTGCTAAGTCAAAGTTGCAGCTCATCAGGGTGTGAGCGCAATTGGAGTGTCTTTGAGAAGATACACTCCAAGAAGCGCAGAAGGTCAGAATTTAGAAATGTTAATGTTTAAAGTTTAAACTTAAATTTATAATCTTTGCTTCTTTATAATTTTATTAATTTTAAATATAACTTATTACAATTTTGAATTTGAATTTATCATCATTTATCACTCCCTAACTATGGATCTCATACTAATGCAGGTTACTTTCTCGGCACCTTAATGACATGGTTTATGTCTACTACAATCTAAAGTTGCAGGTGAAACAAATTGAGAAAGTACCGAATTCAGATGCCATTTCATTGGATGACATTGACACTACCAGCAAATGGAGGGTGGAGACTGAGGATTCTGTGATAAACGAGGCACCTGAATGGTTGGAGGAAGAGGATGATGCAAATCTGTCGGAGGAGGAGGGGGGAGAGGAGGATGTTGATGTTCCACTTCCAGAGGATGACTATGAGGACATTGAGGAGGAGGTCGATACTCATGTGCAGCGCCGACCAATTCCAAGGCCACCACCTCCACAGAGTCATACAGTTGGGACTGGGAGGAGACAGCTCACATTCGCCTCCCCCTCATCCACAATATCTACTCAAGCAGTTGGAGGTTCTAGTTCCACCCCAGGCTCATCTGGACCACCTCCACAACCACCTACTGCTTCTAGAGGGAGAGCGGTGCCCTTGACCTGTAAAAGGGGTAGAATGATTAAAGGATCATTCTCAGGGAGTCGATGACTTGATTCCTATTATTTATCATTGTACTATCATACTATGTTGGTGTCCTATGTCTAGACTCTATACACTGTCTACATGCCTCATGAGTCATGATGATTCATCTCTTGAGAGACATCTATTTTGATCATTTTATGTGATTTTCTATCATTCCATCAAGAACACATTTCAGTATTTTCAGTTTATACTATATAGTCGATATTTGATCATGATCCACCATTTGACATATTATGCATCTTATATATGAGTTGTATTTTAATATTTATGTGGAAATGTGTTTATTTGATGTTGTTGTTGCTTTAGATGTTAAAAAAATTGAAAAAAAATGTTTATTTTTGTATTTTTTAATGCAATACAACATTTGCGATATTTTCTGATATTTTCGCCGTTGTTGCCAATAAGTTTCATTCCGGACCCCCGGCGATATATTCGTCGACACGATATATGTAACTTTGCTCAACATATAACATTCAATACATAACATACACTACATGAGAATATTGTTGGTCAATCTCAGTCATAAATGCATAATAGAAAAACTAGATCATAGATCTACATATAACTGTTATGAACAATATCTCAAAAATTCAAATACTTATCTTTTTTTGTTTTGTGGGTTTCCTCTTGATCTCTGTCGCCTTGCAGAAATCACAGGAGTCCTCTAATCTTCATCTTCTTTCTTGTCAAAATCCCATTGAAGAAACTGCAACCTAGATCTTCATACATCACCAATGACAACCACGTCATCTAGAGATAATGCAATCATTGGTGGACACAAAGAGTGTACTAGACGAAGTACTCCTTTCGACGATCTCTGTACTTTCCTCATAATCATCATTCATCGACCTCTTCTGTGGAGTATCTTCATCAACATCAACAGTTGAGCCATGGTGCTTTCTCTTCTTTGTTCCATGACACTGTCTGGCATAGTGACCGTACTTCTGACACCTGAAGTACTAAATTTGTGAAAGATCCTTCTTCTTTTTATGTTCTGAAATTGGATCTGATCTTTCACTTTTATCTTTTCTTCCTTGATTCTTCCTTCCCTTACCTTTTCCTTTCTTGGCATGTGTTGTGAGGGCTTGGCTTCTTCATGTTGAGGGCCATGTAACTTGCCTCTAGCTACAAGTTTGGTTTCCTCTTGTGTACAATCTGCCCATAATCGATCAAACTTGAGCAATTTGGATCGCCCACTAATGCTCTGAATGAATGGTTCCCAAGAATGGGGAAGACCATTGAGGTCATCATGGCAAGCTATCTGTCTTCAAATATTTCCGCAATGGTGCTCAACTGATCTCTTAGTTCAAAAATCTTCATGAGGTAGGATCCAACTAAGTCTACTCTTGTAATCTTAATGTTGGAGAGTTGTTGTCTTAAGGCAAGTGCTCAGTTGATGTTGTTATTCTCAAATAACTTCTCCAAGGCATCAAACATCTTCTTGGTCGTCTTCTTTTGAGAGATCTGAGGTATTAGGTGATCCTTTACAGAATCTATCATAATCCTCCTTGCCTTAGCATCACTCTTCTTCCATTTAGTCTTTTCTTCTTCTTCTTCTTCTTCTTCTTTTGGTTCTGGTATTTTTTTATTTTCAAATTGTAGAAGATCATTTTCCTCCAAGATGATGAGTACCCTAGACTTCCATGAATTGAAGTTGGAAGCCCCATCAAGTCTATCTTCCACTTTCTCACTATTCATCTTGACTGTAAGCTGAAAACTGAAACCTGATCCAAAAACCCTAGCAGGACAAGGTCAAAATTTGAAACTTGGAAAATGAGAAATCTGATCCCAAAGAAAGATGTGCCCTCCTTAGGGGATTTCCAAAACACTATTTTTCAGTCAAATCTGTGGATAGAAAAGCTCAAGACTGGAAACCCTAGTTTCCTGGTTCCAACAGAGAATAAGTCAAAAATGAAAATTCTCAGATATGAAATATGCTTCCATAGATGTGCCCTCCTAGGGTGAGTTGGAGGATGCTAAGGTTGAACCCAATCAGTGGACAAAAGAGCTTAAAGTAGGAAGCCCTAGTTCCTAACCCCAACAAAAATTAGGTCAAAAATTGGAAATTCACCAAACTGGATTTTTCCTCCACAGATAAGTGCACCCTCCTAGGGAGAGTTTTACAAGTGCTCTTTTCAAGTCAATCTATGGAAAGAAGGATCCAAACTTGGATGCCCCAATTTCAGGCAATGGCATCTATTCAACATTGCTCTGATACCATGTTAGATTTTAATATAGCAATATAACTTTATTCATTTGCAGTAGAAACAAAAATAGGATCACTGAAAGAAAACCATGCACAGAAACAAAAGAGACATAGATTTATCCTAGGAAACCACAAGGGAGAAAACCCAACAACATTTTTCTTATTCAAAGATATCAATTCAAGAAACATAGTACATCCAGATACAATGATAATCACATAGAAGAAAAACCCCAAAGATAGAAACCCTAGAAAACAATCTTCTACTTGCTTGAGAGAACTTCCTTCATGTGGAGCGAACTTGCTTGAGTGTGTTTTCAAATGAGGAGGGCATCAATCTTATTTACAATGATCTGTGGTTGACTTTACATTGTGGGACCAACTTGATAATCTTCCCTGGGCTAACTACAATAATAATTGTTTGTTATTATCTTCTTTTGGACCAAGTTGTGTGAGGATACCTCACGCAGCTACAATCGCTAGCACTTTTAGCACTTTCTCTCCAAACCATTCCATGTTCACAAATGAAGAGCAAACCCTTATATAAGTTTTAGCTCAACTTATTTGTGCAATAACCAAATATTTGTTTTCTTAGATCCATTAGTTCTCTAAGGAATACAATAAAAATATAGCATTCCTAACCTCCTCAACAAACTCCTTATTGAAAGTAGCAATGAGTTGTTGAGATCTACTTCCTTTCCTAGGAGAAACAACAAAATAATCATCATTCTTTCCAAGGAAAACAATATAATAGTTTTCTCATGTAACTAACTCTTTGAGGAGCTTCAACAATACTAAAATATTAGAGCTAGTTAGAAACCACCTCCCACAATAGAGCAAGAAGCTAGGGTGCCTCCTTAGGTTGAGTAGTTTGACCATGCAACAACCTTCATAAAATGATAAATAAATCTCTTGTTAAGTGTGTAGACACTGAGAGGGGGGGGGTGAATCAGTGTAAAACAACTTTTCTTGATCTGTCACACTTAACTACTAATTTATCATTTCATTATTCTACCAATCTCATAATCATTTCATAAACTTCATCATTCACATATCAAAGCATTTAACTCATCAAGAACCATAACACAGAAGAACACCACACCATATAAATTTGTAATCTTTTTATATTAGTTTGGTTCGGCTACAACCGTTAGGCAAAATCAGCACCTACTGATACATAGAGCACCTACTCTGCATCCAGGACCCTGCCTGGTTTTCTTAAACCCTGCTAAGAAGGATTTGAGGTATCCTAACCTCAAATGCAAGACAAGCTTGCATTTACAATCAAAGCTTATAGTTACATCAACTCATCAATCACTTGTCTCTTGCTGTCAACTGTCTCAGCTCATGCTCATCTGCCCATCTTCAACGCTTCTCATCATCTCTGCTCATTGATCATCTTGTTCATCTGCTTATCATCATTACTGTTGGTCATAGACTCAATCTCTGTTCAAATATCTGTGCACATCAACCATTAATCACAGCTGCTCAATACACTGCTGAGTCATCAAAGTCTGTTCAATGAACTACTGCTGCCATTAACTTGTCAATCTGTTGCCAAATACATCCTGTAATCACAGTTGATTAATCACTGTCATACCCACACTGTACTAATTGTGACTATTGAATCATTACTGTGTATCACTGTCTGGTTATCATGGCAATGGTATAAGGTAGCAATTATTGAGGATCACTATCACATCACTGTCTTTATGGTGTGCAACCTCAACAAGCACTGTCATATCAAACACTACTGTCCACTTTCAATGTGTCACTGTCATCAAGCATACATCATAGTCTTCATCATACTTAACACTGTGCAAACTTTACTCTATTATCTTTATCAACATCATGACACTCAAGGTGAGGTCAATATTTGACTGTCAAAACATTACCGTGACTGTCACTATTTCAAGCATGTCACTGTGTACATAAGCAGTCATTATTGTTCATCGGAATACATCATTGTCACTGTGTTGTACATCATCACATCATCAAGGTAATACTGCTATCTTGAGATTAGAGACATAGGAGCATACCCTTTCAACTGGACTCTGCAATTTCTGTGTGAAATGAACAATCTCTGCATGAATAAATAAATTGAACATACCTTGACTAATAGGGCATCATTAAAATATTGTAACCCTTTCCTCGTGTGACTACTCCTTCACTGTCCAGCAAGTTGTCCACTTTTGTCACTATGCCACATCATTCTCATCAAGCAAGAATGTCAAGTCTGCTGCTGCCATGAAACTTGTCGTCAACTTGTCATATCTTCTGCTGTAGGTGTCACTACATGTTAATTGGTTCACTGTGTAAACCAAGGACTGTCAACCTAGTGCTGCCATACAACTTGGGGCTGTCAACTTCCTGTCAAGCAACACATCTGTCTCATTGACACTTGGTTTGTGTATATGCTGAGGTGGAACCCTAAATCAATACCAACACCCAGACTGTTTGTGAAAGATCCAAACTCAGACTGGGATATATGCTGAGGAAGATCCCACACACAAGATCCAAAATCGGATTGTGATTATGCTGGTAAAAACCCCTAAAAGATGTCAAAGCTTGATATATCACATCATCAGCAAGGCAGTGGCTGTACGTGCATCTTCATCATAAAAATTTCAAGCCTGAAACATATCACTGTTGTCAAACCAATCTTCTACTGCTGTCACCTTCGATGCCTTGACTGGTAGATGAGTCTATGAACAGAGATCAAGCCTTTATCTTGGCTTAGGAACGAACCTCCATAAAATCAAAAGATTGTGCTTATAACAACATTTTCTCTGTCACTTGTGTATACCAATGCTTGATTGTAGTTTGTTTTGAGTTAAGCACTTAATTCCAATTTCTGAAAAACTTTGTGTAAACACAAACACATTCTTTGAAACTTCTTCTACCCTTCAAACTGCCCTCTGTAATTTCACTAATTCTTACAACTTAATGCTATCCAAAGATAACATATTTAAAGAATGCTGAGATATCTGACTGTAGATGACCAAAGAACAGAGATATAATGTTCACTTAACTTTTGACTGCGGCTTCATCTAACTGGTCAATTTGCTCATCACTGCACTGCTATGTCACTCGCATCGATAGCATAAACCTTTCTAGCCCCAGCGAATGCACAAAATATAGATAGTATTCCTGTGCCACATCCTACATCCACAACAACTTTGCCCTGAATAGCATTTCGATGTTGTAGTATGGCAGCTCTCAAACTGAGCAGTAACCCATCAACCAAGACTCAGATTGTATGACTGTTTTGTGTGAGCTAAAGGACAGTGGTCTGCTGCTAAATGTTGAAGCCAAAAGAAGAGTCTGCTGCTACAAGCCAACAGTGAGCCCTACCAAAAACCAGACTTTATAAAAGATGTCTTAACCCCAAAAAGTTTATCTCTGTGAAAAGAGAGGTCTGCTGCTAACTTAAAGAAAGTCTGCTACTAAAACTTTAACCCAAAAATGTGCCTCTGTAAACTTCGGGTCTGTCACAAAATTGTGACCCTCGGCCTTCCTCAGTTAACTTTATGAGCTACTGTAGCAACCTTAACCACCACCGAATTTCCTCAGACAAAGTGCCTGCAGCTGCAAATAAATTGTCAGCGAGAGGCCACCATAAAAACTTCTCTGCTGTAACCCTTGTTTCCAAAGATAGGGCAAAAATCAAAGAAGAAAAGAAATAAAATATCAGATTGGTGCTGCTGCTGCTAATCCCGAAATTCTCCTGCTGCCTCAGTCCCAAAATTTCCTCAGTCCAGGGAAAATTCAGAGCATTCTTCTCCACCTAATTTTTCATCTTAAAAAGAAGACTCGAAAGGGGTATTTATATTAATTTTTCACATCCTTTTGGGGCCAACTTGTAAAAGTTTTTTTTAATGGGGCCGACTTGTAAAATTTTTAATGGGGCCGACTTGTAAAAAATTTTAAAGGGGCCGACATAATAAGTTTTTACTTCTGGGCCAACTTCATATTTTTTGTTTCTATTATTTTATTTTTGATGCCCCTTTTTTCTTATCATTTCAATGGTCAGCATAACGTAAGTGTATGCTCCATGTTTGTCCACTAATTACTTAGGTCACCACAAAATAGTCAAAATTAGGGTCAGTTGAAGCCATCAAAAACAAGTGTGTCCTCTATTTTACCATTTAAGGATTTCATCAAGCCACTAGGGCTTCATCAAGGAACCAAGGACACAGTACCATATGCAAGATGGTCATATGCCCACCTCTAAAGACTCCATGACCTTATCAAGGGTATCAAGGTCATCATCATCACATAAGAGCTTCATGACCCCAACTAGGGTTGCAGGGTCATCAAATCACTAGGGTTGCAGGGTCATCAAATCACCAAGGCTTTCATCATCATTGGCAGGGTCTTCAGCGCCATCAGCAGGGTCTTCATCATCTTGGTGGTCCAATACACTGCAAGACTTGGTGGCATCAATGACATCCCGTGGGGCCACTGCAAGTCCATGTTGGCATCAATGACAATTTTATCAACAAAGTGTGCTCTTCAAGATAGATCTCTCACACATGTGGACAAGGCTCTAGATGGATGAATTGTAATTGACCAAGCATGTGGTGCATCCCCCATGAATATGCAACAAAATTCCCTTTGGTGGCACGTTTAGCTTCATTCATCCCTTAGACTTGGGGCTCTCCTTTAACATACATTCTAGCACATCTTTTGATGCATAACAACCTCTATATAATGACAAATAGATCCTTCCATGAGTGCACTTCTCAAAAAAAGAATTCCACATGCAAACAAGATCCTTTTTAGGGACACGTGTGGTTTCAAAACTCCTCAAAGCAAGGGCGCTTCATAACCACTTCTCAAACGTGTGTACAAGGAATAAGGATTCAACCAATCTTTTGAACAAGCCCTGAAGCATGTGCATGAATAACAACCTTGACCAAGCAAGTGACCAACAAAGAAGTATGCCCTTGAGAATCATGCCATGGTTGTTGTAACTTCCTTCAAAAGAGTGCAAAAGAGTGGTTACTTCTTTTCTTCAAATGCCAAGTCATCACAACCACACCAAAGAGGCACGCCTTAGGGAGGTTTGCCATCCTTGCAAGTAATAAAATAATATTAAAATGCATGCATGCCTTGAGAAATATGCCATGAATAAGGGCACTCGAAGGAAAACCAATATTCATCAAAATAATCCTCATCCAAGTGTGAAACCAAGAAAGTGAGCTAGGGTGCTCCCTCGACAGCTTCCAAATGGTCAAGACAAAGTCAAATCATCATCACAATGTGTGAACAAAGCTATCGCTCTTTCAAAGGGTGTTAGATATATCATGATAAAGAGGTTTATGTGTGAAATGCCCTCATATTTCCTAGGGCATTCAAACTAGGAAGCATTTAACCGTATCCCATCAAGAAATAACCAATATGTGAATAAGGAGCAATTATGTTAGGGGGGCTCTAAGAGAATGATGTCCATTATTTCAAAGTGAAAACCATGTGAAATTTGACATCCAAATGGCTAGGACGCTCCACGTTAATTGAGATTAATACATCATAATGAAATCTTAGAAAACCATGGTAAAGCACCCTTAATTTGATTATCACACCAAGGCACAATTATTAACGCTTAAAATTTATGGACACCTGCAATTGATGGGTTCCCACTTTATGAACTGCGCTATGTGTTAGATAATTGTATTAATGCTAAGCCACAAGCCATTAAATCATTATGCTACCATCAAAGAGGAAGAGCACACCACATTATGAAGAATTTACATCACTAGGCACAGCCAAACTCATCAACTAGACTACCACTACATCTCATTCCACGATTAGCATCATTAAATCAACCACGGGTTAGCATCATCTTTAAGCCAAAACTCAAATGCAATTCTTGTCCATCAAAAAGAATCTAGCAATGTCATCTTGCAAGCTCGATCCTTGTGACAAAAAATCACAAGTGTTGTGAATCTTGTGATGAAAATCACAAGTGCAAGCCTCATGCAACATGAGGGATAATGGGTTGTATGGTATTGTCAACTCCCTCTTGATCCTCACTTCCCTACAAAAGGAATCAAACTCCTTGGGGGTGTACTCTTCTTCATTATTAAATCTCAACACCAATCTTTTTACATATCTCACCTATTTGATTCTCCATAAGAGTTTTAAACTCTTAAAACTTACTAAAGACCTCATCCTTGGTCTTCATAATATAAATCTAGGATTTCCTAGAGGAGTCACCAATAAATCAAACTTATAAAAAGTTATTTGTCAAGGCGGTTGATGACATAAGTCTACATACACTTGAATAGATTAGATCAAGAATCCCTCTCGATTTGTGCTCGCTACTAGGAAACACAATCTCGACATGGTTACTGAGTGCACAACCTTTGCACGCTCTTACTTTCTCTATCTAGAAGTTCAACAATCCTTGCACTAGATACTTTAGGAGAGGTAATGCCCGATAGTGCAAGTGACCAAATCTCTTGTGCCAAAGCTTGCACAAGTTTCCATTTTCATGTACCAGGGCTCCATGTTTGATATAATCAACAAGCAACCTCTAGAGGACACCCTCTTGTATACCCCTAGCCAAAATTCAACGAGGTTCTTTCCTACAATCTCTGATACTAACTTGTTGATCATCAAACTCAACAATACATCTAAGATCTCTCATCGTTGAAACTGAAAGAAGATTCCTCGCTAGACTAAGAACATATAAAAGATCATCAAGCTTAAGAATATCACCTAATGGCAAGTAAAATGAGACTGAACCCATCCCTATAACTAGATATGTTGCTTCATCACAAATCTCCACCTACATACTAGCCTCTTGCTCTTGCAGTTTGCTAAATGCCTTCTTGTTGAAGGTCATTTATCTAGATGCTCCTCTATTCACCTACCACCTTACACTAGATATGGTGTTAATGGAAATTCATGAAACCATCGAAAAGGTTGTCTCAACTTTGGGTTCTAACTCATCCACTTCTTAAAAAGCTTTTGCATTCTCTACAAACTAATTATGTTGATGTTAATAACCCTTCCCCTTCTTCTAAGGACACCAAGAAGCATAGTGGCACATCTTATGACACTTAAAACACTTCCCATCATGGCCTCTCATGGGTTCTCCTTTCTCACTTCCTTTCCTCGCCCTACCAACGAATGATAGAATCTGGATCTCCTCCACTATAGCTAAATCAATCTCTAGTTTGATCTCCTCCTAGAAGAAATCATCCCAAGGCTTTTGAAAGGTAGGAAGCTTCTCTTGAGCACAAACACCCATAACAAACATGTCCCAAGATGAATGAAGAAACCCATTTAGTGTTATAAGCACCAACTCCTCATGCTCCACCTTCGCTAGTAGAAGGTTGATCTCTCAACTCAATGATCTTCATTAGGTTGACACTAAATGGGTTCTTGAATTGATGGAATTGATCATGCCATGTACATTGTTGTTGATGTAAATATTGATTCTCATGTTATTCGAATCTATGATTGACTCCTGCTCCGCGCCTTCTCCTGCGTCAATATTCTGCATCAATCTTGCACTTGTCCACCCAACAATACGAAGCATAGAAGGTAGGCATATCAGTGGATGGAGGGAGGGAATCAACAATCAAGATAAGATGGAGGGTGTTGCATTGGAGGAAGGAAAAGAAGCCAATCTCTGTAGGCAGCAAGTATGAAAGCACTATTCATCGTTCCAAGAGCAATGGTTGGTGAAGTAGATCTGACACGCACTAAAACTATGGCATAAGGAAGTAGTGAATGCGATATTGGTTATAATTGCTATATTAAAATATAGTAGATGGTCAAACAAGCATATTTTACCATGTCCAGGTTGTTTCAAATTCTTTGTTATATACATAGATTTAATAATTAATGTATTAGTGGTTTTACAGGGTTTATTCAAAGTTGTTTCGAAATATATTTTTTGGTGAAGGGTTTTTTTAATGTATAATATAAATAGAAGTTGTTTTAATATTTTTTAAGATGTAAATTACTTTAGAGATCCCAAAATCTCTAAACATGAAATAAATATGTCCTTATTCCTTAAAACTTTAACTTGAGTTGTATTTGTGTCACTCACGCAAGTGTCAATGAGCTTGTTCCTTAATAGCATCTTACATTTAACATTCTCACTCTGGTGCAAAGTGACTAAGGCATCAAACATGTCCTTCATTGATTTCTTCTTTGCTATGTGAGGGATCAAATGGTCCTCCACCGAATCAAGGATGATTTTCTTCGCTTTGGTTGCCTTCTTATGGTCAGCCAACTACACAGGATCAATAGGTTCTGCAACCTTAGTCTCAAGGAAACGCTACATGCTAAGATCCTCCAATAAATTTTGTAACTTACACTTCCACATTACAAAGTTGGAAGCACCCTCCAACATGTGACACTCATAGAGACCACAAATAGTCATCACTCCAACTCTAGGAACACCCATAAACCAAATAAATCAACCTTAAAAAAATCAAATTGAACACTCCAATCACTGGAGTTGTTAGAGAATCACACCCTACGACCTATCACAAGGTCAGTCACTTCATTCACTAAAGACTCTTGGGCATCACAGCCACTGAAACCCTTTGAAAGCGTTCCTCTCACAAATAGTTTCCCTATACATACAGGGATTTCATGAGAATCTCAAAAGCACAACTCTAATATAATGTTAATATTTAGACATGGTAAGCAAACCTGCAACCTAAAACATTAGAAAGAAGTAAACTAAAAAACTCACAAAACTGTTGGTTTATATAGTAGATATACAAACATGTAGCTAACTAATACTATGAACAAATCAATGAAGTAAATGTCGGCATCATCAAAAAATTGGCGAGGGTACCAAAAACAATTTTTTGGCAACATCGACAAAAATTGGCAAGCTGCAGCGAACATTAAAAAATATAAAATATATTCATTTTTTTCAAAATTTTAAACATATAAAGCAACAACAACATCAGATAAACACATTGGAACATAAATATGGAGAAAGCACTAATATGTATCATGTAGTCATGCCAAACATAAAATGATGCATCAAAGTCGATACTAAACCCTGAAACCTCAATTGTCAAATCAAGAAGGTCTAGCAGCTAGATATCCAATACAAAATGACATCACATATATAAATGTACTTGAGGAAAACTAGCAGCTAGATATCTGATATCATTTATTGGAAAAGGTCATGGGTCGTTTGTTAGGCCTACCCCTAACGCTAGTAGAAGAAGGCCAGGGCCCTACAATCAATTTCTGACATTGAGTGATTAATGGATAGAGGACTAGATGCATCAATGGGTGCAGAAGGCGGTGGCAATGCTAGCACGTCACCCTCCATGGTATCTTCGAACTGCTCGTCCTCCTCCTCTTCCTCATGTTGCCCCACCTCTAGCTCTAACCATGTAGGTGACTCCTCCATGATAGGATTCTCAATCTCCACTTAGACAATATATCAATATTGTCCAAGGAGATGGCATCCACATCCGATTTTTTCTCTATTTGTCTCACCCACAGACGAAGATTGTAATGGACATACACCAAGTCATTAAGACATGTGAACTCCAACTTGTAAGAGGGTAAAAAAAATTACGAGTCTGGAGGGTCAAAAGTTAATAAATTATAATATGTTAAAGGATCACAGATTCATAAACATTAGAGAGAATTTGAGGTCAAAAGTGGGCCTCAAAAGGACCAAAATGTACTATAAAAATCAACCAATTACATTCTAGTAGATGACATCATCCCCCATGGTTGAGGTGGCATTGCATGAGTTAAGAATGCTTATTTGTCACATTTTCTATGGTGGATGAAAACCCATAGTTAACCAAGGTAGTGGTACAAGTACTTTTAAGTCATAAAGTAAAGTACTCACAATAAAAGTCATTTCACACTTTCTCATAAAATAATATTATTGTAATTTTCAAGTAAAGTACTCATAGTTCATAAAAATGTCTTTTCACATTATTTTCTTATTTTCAAGTAAAGTACTCATAATTATTGTCTTACATTATTTTCTATGAGAGACTTAACTATAACACTCCTTTACAATAAAATAAAATAAAATGTTTTACAAAATAATAATGCTCTAAAGATAATATTCATAGTTAATTTTTTTATATATTTTCACTAGTCAATTTTTAAGAATAAATAAAGTCTTATATTATTTTCTATGAGAGACTTAACTGTAACATTCATTTACAATAAAATAAAATAAAAATGTTTTACAAAATAATAATGGTATAAAGATAACATATATATATATACTACTCAATTTTTAAGAATAAATTATGTCTTATATTATTTTCTATAAGAGATTTAACTATAACATTCATTTACAATAAAATGAATATATCAAAAAAAATTATGATTTTGATATTAATTTATTCTAATAATGCAATAAATATTATAATAATATTGTTAAAATTTTACATGTAAATAAATATCAATTAAATCACATTAAAATTAAATTGATGAGGAATGTACTAAATATAAAAAGTCAACATAAATTAAAAAAATAACTCCTAAAAATATTTTTTTTGTTTAATTTCATTTACAAGTTCAAGACAAATAAATGTTAAAGGACAATAATTTTTTGGGAATTTACAATGAATCTTAGTCACATCATTGTAGAGTTATTTTATTAATTTTATTTATAGTCAATTTAGAAAAGTAACTCAACCATAGTTATTTATATTGTGCATAAAAAGTAGTGTAGGAGGTGAGTTGTCATATATACCTACCCCATAAAACCCCTAAATCATAATATTTTAATATATCTTATATTTTTGTAGTACATCTCTTAGGAGGCCCATTTTTTACCTCAAATTCTTTCTAATGTTACTTTAAATGGAACTGCCTTGTTGAATTCTAACCTTCTGTGTTTCTTTGCATGTATCTTTTCAAAAACACTCCAATTCCGCTCACATCCTGAAGATGTACAGGTTTGGCTTGGGATTATGATGGCAAATTTCTGAAAATTTGTTGTCCTTACACCATAGGTTCACTAACAATTAGCTAAAAAAAATAAGAACGAAAGAGAACTAAATTATATTTGATTGCATTGGAAAATTGAAATAGGAAATAAATAAATCATAATTCAACTTTCAAATAAAATTATAAAAGTTAAAAACTTACCTGGCATGAAATTGGTCCTGTCAAGAATAGCATCAACAAAGCCAAATGCTCCAATATCATCTCGATACACTTCTATCTTGTGATTGATTGCATTGCGAGTGTCATAATCAAGCACCGTCCTCTGAATACAAGTGAGGAGCCCTTCCAACACCTCACCATCAAAATCAAAATTGCATTTGTAGAAAAATGCAGGGTTGAGGAAGAGTGTTGTTGCATGAATGGGTCGATAAAGCATCCCGGTCCATCGACTATCAATCAAATCCCACAATAACATGTGCATGTTGTGCCCAAGGGTACCCTTGCCCACATAATAATTTTGGATGGTTTCTTTGGCCCTATCCATGGCCTCATACAAATAGCCCATTGCAGACTTATTACAATCAACAAGTCTCAAAACCTTTACCAAAGGTTTCCTCACCGCGCACACTTCCTCTACTACTTCTCAGAAGGAGTCAGTGTACACCAACTTAGCAATGGTTCTCCCATCCTCTCTCTTGTTGTATGCACAATCACGCCACTCATCACAAACAAACATTTGCTTCAATTCAAACTAACATTGAAGCAAAGATTGAAGAGTAATGAAAGTGGTGGCAAAACGCGTGATTGCAGGATGCTTCAACTCCCTGTTTTTTGTGTGCCTCCTCATGAGGCTGAGAAGTTAGAACAAAAGAATGGTTGTATATGAATTTGGGGATGCTTCTAGCTTGATCAAACACCTCCTTGATGAAGGGAATTTTCCCCATATCCTCCAGCATCAAATAAATACAATGAGCAGCGCATGGAGTCCAAAACAAAGTGGTGTGGCTCTCCAAAAGCATCCTACCAGTAGCTACATAATTAGCTACATTATCTATAATAATTTGCACAACATTGTGCACCCCGATATCCTGGATGAACCCTTCCATCAACTCACATTAGAGTGTTGCATCTTTTACATATGTGGATGCATCTACTGATTTAATAAAGGTGGTACCTTTAGGACAATGTACCAATAAAGACACCTGCAACTCCTGTATGTGGAACAAAAAAGGATGAGGCCCATGTTCTCCTAAAAGGTGAATCAATGGAGCCCCTCCCAGTACCCGCACCGACATTGGTAGATAGTGATACCCCTAAACCTCTTGCTAAGCCAAAAGCTGCAAGCTCGGCTTTGTTTGTTGCGATCTCATCCTTCTTTCTGTTTTTTTCATTGATTGAGTCATGTGCAGATCTCATGATCTCTAGGGTCACTGCAATACAAAGCAAAGTTACATATATCGTGTCAACGAATATATCGTCGAGGGTCCAGAATGTAACTTATCGACAACAACGGCGAAAATATCAAAAAATATCAACAAATGTCGTAAAGCATAAAAAATACAAAAATTACCATTTTTTTGAATTGTTTTAGCATCTAAAGCAACAACATCAAATAGACACATTGCTACATAAATATGAAAATAAAACTAATATATAAGATGCATAAGATGTCAAATATCGGATCATGATCACATATCGACTAAAAATACTAAAATATGTTCCTGATGGAATGATATAAAAGCACATCAAATGATCAAAATAAATGTCTCTCAAGCGATGAATCATCATGACTCATGAGGCATCTAGATACTACATAGTACAATGATAAATATTAGGAATCATCGATCCCCTCTACCCCTTTTATGGGCAAGGAGCACCACTTTTCCTCTGGAAGCAGTAGGGGGTCATGTAGGTGCTTTGGATGAGTTGGGGGTCAAAGTGGAAGCTCCAGCTACTCGGGTTATGGTGGAAGGTAATGGGGTTGAGGTGGAAGACAATGTGAGTTGCCGCCTCCCATAACTACCTATCATAAAAATTATTGCCTATATTGGGATCCTATTCATCAATAGCACGCTATGCCCCCCTCCCCTAGGCTCTAGCCCTTGCCTCTACCTCGAATCTCAAAGTTGATCCTCCAATGACATTAGTCAAAACTCTACAATGAAACTTCCCACGCTTAATGAGTGAAGGGTACATTTTTATTAAGGTCCTGAAAAAAGAGTTAAACAGTCAATGCCACCAACATCAAGGTACATAGAGGGGTTGATGTGCTTGATTAAATGCCAATTCAATACCCTCATACATGATAAAATCCAATGGAATCGTTGCAATCCTGAAATCATGAAAACTATTAAGGCTGTTGAATTTCGAATGGGATCTAAAATTCTACTTTTTGCAAGTGAAGTCCAATGAGGTTGGAACCACTCTCAAACATCCTGAAACAATTAAAACGGTAATGTTAAAAATTTAATTAAAAGGATAGAGAATTTCACTTTTACTTTAAGAATTTAATATTACCCATTATTATGGATTATGTTGACTGGTGAATCCCCACTCCACAAATGCTCGTTAATGGGAAAAAGGCTTTGGATTTCCCCTTATTCTCTTGATGGAAACCTTCACAAACCTCCTTGGAGCTACTCACCCTTCCTCAACAATGCAAAAAGAACGTAAAAGCCCTGAATCTGCAGTTTTAATCTTTCAATTTGGCATCTTTTCTCCACAGGCCAATATTTACCATCGACTCGCGATATTTACCTAAAATATCGTGCTTCATTCAATGTATCGCTACCTAAGTCACATGACACAAAGACATGGGACACGAAAATACGAGTATTCGACACGAGACACAACGACCCCAAAAATAAGACACGAGGACACATTTTATATATATATATATATATATATTAAAAAAATACATAAAGATCTACATTTTTAAAAAACTAGAAGTATATAAAATGTACATCAATCATAATATCATTCAATTGAAATTTGACAATGATGAATCAATAATATAATTATCAATGAATCACGAACTTTGAACCATAAACTACATAATTGATATTTCTGATTAAACCACAAAAATCAGAATGTATTAGTATTAGATAGATATCGAGAAAATGCCACTGGCAAATACAAAATAGAGTAGATACTACTTAGTACTAAGCCTAGTATCTATAGTTTTACTAGATACAAAATGAAAATACTAAATAGCCACAAGGAAGAATATCATAGCTCATCAATGGTACTGCAACTGTCAATCGTCCTCCAAATCCTCCATGCCAAAATTAGCATTATTGTCGTAGCTCTTTCCTCTATCCTCCTCCTCTATACCCTTTTTGACAGGACACATGTCCAGAAATCAGGACACGTTCCTGGCACGTGTCCAACACGTGTTGGAAAGTGTCCATATTTCAGGACATGAAAATTTTGGTGTCGGACACGTATTATGGCAAGTATGGTGTCTGACACGTGGATTACGGGACACAGGCCCTATTTGGAAGTGTTATGTTACTTAGATCGCAACACATTCAAATATCGAAAAATGTCGCAATTTTTTCCTCGCGATATATCGTCAAGGGTTTGGTATCGTGATACTGACGATATATCGCAGATATATGTACAAAGGCCAACATCATGCCCAGGGATCCCTCCCGTCATGCGATGCCCACACAATTTGCATTTCAAATTCTTCCTGTTTGTCCCATCCTCGAGCTCACCATACTACCAAAATGGGTCCAAAGGCTTTGGCATTTTTGCATCCTGCCATGCGATGTCCACACAATTTGCATTTCAAATTCTTCCTATTTGTCCCATCCTCGAGCTCACCATACTACAAAAATGGGTCCAAAGACTTTTTTTGCAAAGGGAATGACATCCTCAAATTGCAAGCCTAGGGCACAAAAAAAAATACATTAAACCCCTTATGAAAAAAATAGCAACAGTTTGGTTTAAAAAAACAGACCTCTAAATTTAGATTTTAAGTAATGAAAAATGAGAACAAGGGGGTGGTGGCTAAGAGCTAAAAAAACAAGCCTGTTGTTCCATTGAAAAACCCCCTTACATTGTGACTGTTTTTCATGTTTATGGCATGGAAATCATTGGCAAAATGGCAAAAAGAAAAAGAAAAATCTAGGCAAAGAAATATGCAAGAAAAATTGCAAGCAAACATGCAAAAAATCTATGGAAAAGATAGAAGAAACAGTGGGATACAATGTACATACCTGTGAGAGGAAGATTGAGTTGGTTGGTTGGCAAATGATTTGAATTTTGAACCCTTGCTCCACAAAAATTCTTGATGGTGATGGCAAATGGTGTTTGGATGCCTCCACAGTGGTTGATGGTCGCCTCCTACCCTTCTCCCTCCTCCAACAAATCAGTTCAAACAAAAATGCAAAATTGACCCCTCTTTTCCCTTTTAACCCGCAGATCCAGCCGGCCTGGCAATTTTTTCCATCGTGGCATGCCAATTACGAAAAAATCGCACAGTTTTCAGATCAAAAAAATCGTGATTTTTCCTCGGCAATTTTTCGGCCAGAGGAAAAAATCATGATTTTCAGTGATTTTTACTTCTTTGCAACAAATAGTAGAATCTAGCATCCACTAGAAACCACATCTTTGTTTCTTATTAACTCAGAAAGAAAACAATAAACAACAATCTCAAAATAACTAAATTGAATAACACCTTCCCTTTGCCTTTCTCTTATAGACTAAGAAGTATAGGGCAGAAGATAAAAACCATCCATCTCTGTGGCTGCAAAATTAGAAAATCTAAATCTGTCCTAGAGAAGTGTGCCCCTCCTAAGAATAGAACACAAACTTATGCCACTTCCAAAATAAGCAAGTCTCCGTAAGATTAGCACTATCTCTAATTTTGAACAGCCTAAAAACAGAACTGCATACACCACTAAATTAAGAAAATATAAAAATTGGAAGGGCACCAATAGCAAGACTAATAATAGGACTCCTAGTTGGCGCATGCATGCACCCTTAGATAATCACAGATGTCTAATTAATCCCTATGCAACTCACAAGGAGACATTGTTGTACCTTAGCAACTCATCATCACTTTGCGCACAAAACAAGATGTGAAAAAGGATACTACCAACCCTGTTACAGGAAGAACAGTGACCAAGCAATCAACGTAAAATTCTAACATTTATTGTTATTACTATTGTCACAATGATAATCACTAATATAGAAGTTTTATAGTCAAGTACAACCTTGGGCCATAGTAATCTAATGAGCTTTGTAATATACTATGATGATGATTGTTGTATGGTCATGGCTAAAGATGTACTTAACACTATAGCTTAATATAATATGATATTTGTTGTTATGAACCTGAACTTGCATCTTGTTGATAATTCTTGATATGTTCTATGGTGTTTCATGGGATGCTTATGGTTTTGCATGCACTCTAGCATGGAAGGTTTCTTAATATCATGTTGATAAGATGTTTGCACATTATAATTCTTCTCCATGCCTTAATTCTTCTAGCATGAAAATGTTAGTGCTAGACTATCAGGCCATTTTTGGACACCTAGAAGGACCCCTGTGTGCTAATTTGCGCTAGCTAATTACAACTATAATGATGCATACCCATTTATCTAAAATAGATGATCGTCCTCCTCCATATCTTCCCTTCTTACCAGAATTTCCCTTGAATATGGTCCAACCAACCACTGGATTGTTGACTATTGACACATTAATAACCATTAGTTGCTTCCTTACATCAATCCCTACTATGATGTTGGGTTTGTTTCCCAATCTAAGGAATAGGAGTCATGTTTCTACTTCCCCATTCTTGAGGGATTCATCAATGCCCTCGCCACTAATGGCAAATATTCCTAGCCAAAAAGGGATTTCCTTAAATCATATGGAATTGTCTTTGTCCACCTCTCACCCCTCAAAAGGTAAACAACTTTGGAGTTGTAGAGGAGGAGGTCATTCCAATCTTTTGAGATCCAACAAGAAGATGAAGAAGGAGGTGAAGGGCTGAGCTATTTGTATGTCATAAGTAGCTAGAGTGTAACCATCTCCTAGGTACTTAGCAATGAATATCAATCATTGTTCAATGCTAAGGCATGGAAACTCATACCTTGCCCTAAATTAAGGCCTTCATAGTCACAACCATGTTTAATGTTCCCAACTCTAGAGAATGGACTTCCCAGAGAAAAAATTGACAAATATCTAGAACATTCTTCCTTCAAGCATAATGACAAAGTTAAGGGTCCAAGGTCTGTCGAAACTTCACTTTCGACACACTTACGGTCTTCAAACCTTCTCTAATACCAATTGTCACAACCCCAAAGCTTCGATGCCTCAACTTTGGCGATCATGCGGCAACATCCAATTTTCTTCTCAAGGACTTGGTCACCTGAGACTACTCATTGGTGGACTATGCCTACCACACCCAACAACCTTGCCCAACCCTTGGACATTAACTTATTATGTGTGTTGTTTACTTATCTTGTTATACTTGGCCAATATTCCATGAACATGTACAAAGCAAACCACAAGAACAACACAAGTATGTTTGGTGCCCAAACCAAGCATCAGCAAGCCTTTTATTGATGTAGTATATAAATCATACAATGGAGAATTACAAAGGTGAGGGTTCGGTTCCTTCTTGCCAACACACTCTTACAAACAACAGTTCAACTTGGGCACCTACCCACTTCGTTCCTAGTTGTTGACGCACTGTACTTGTCGTCGGGTCTATTGCTGACACACTATGCCTGATGTCGAGACTATTGCCGACACACTCTCCCTACTATCGAGTCTTTTGCTGATGACTCTTCTTACCAATGGTCGCACATCTCTTGATGGATCTATTCACCCAAAAGCTTGTTGTCGAACTGTTAGGGTTCAAGGTCTTGCCAATTGAAGCAAAATTTCAAGAATCTCCAAGGCAAAACATCGAGCATGGTTTCTTCATCCGTAATTGTGGAGGGGAAGGATGACTCACCTTTCAAAGCACTAACATTCTCATTAAAACACAGATCTAGGGTTTTGAACTTATTAACAAGGCATTCATCTAACAAGTACAAAAATCCTACAACATTTTTTTGGCCCACATGGCCAAGAAACCCACAAATGTTGTGTTTTTTTGGTTCTTCTAGGGCATATAGTAAGCATAAAGAGTGGTTTGGATGAGACAACCAATGAAAAATGGGAAGATTGGTGAGAAGCTTGAGCATTTCAATGAGTGAAATGACGAGGTGAGAGTCTTTTTGAAGACTGTGGTAGCACCGAGCACGACGTTCTTAAGAGAGCATAAGAGAGGGTTGGAGATGGCTTGTACAACTGTGCAATAAGGCTTTTGAATGTTAAACCTGTTAAAGATTGAGTTAGATTAGGGTTCGATATAAGAAAAATTAAAAAATTTATACTTTAATGCATAAAACAGAACTAAAACAAAGCTAGATCCAGAACAATACCACTGTAATAAATTCAAAACATAATTTTTATCTCTTTCAACTTTAACACTCCAATGGTCAATGTGTTAAAGTTGGTCCTTGAGATGATTTATCAATTGCAATGTACAAAACATAAATAATAACGATAGTACAATACAAAATAAACTAATAAACAACAATTAATAAACAATAGCAATGCTAGTTTAGATCTGGTTTGGATCTGCATTATACTCGGACATCTTTGGAATCAACTCTTATCACTGTAAGGACAAGCTGACAGAAAACATGCATTGAGAGGGAGAGGGTTAGAATGTTGTAGGTTCAGGTTAGACACATACAGTAATAACAAGATATCCCAGTCACCAAGAGTGAAGACCCTAGCAACAAATCAGAATTGAAGACAGTCCACACATAACAATCAGAGGTCTTGTCCCACTTAAAACAGGGTTGTAGTTTGAATATGAGGCAAACAACAAGTCACAACCTTTGTCTATAGTATCCAAATAGGTCATAGCCTAGTCTAGGGCAACCAAAGTCACAGTTTGAGTCTGGGGCACAAACAAACCACATCCCAGTTCTGTAGTAACCAAATAGGTCATGGCCCAATCTAGGGCACCCAAACAAGTCACAGTTTCAGTCTGGGGCACACAAATAAACCACATCCCAGGTCTGTAGTACTAGTAACCAAATAGGTCACGACCTAGTCTAGGGCACCCCAACAATCCCCAAACAAATCACTTCCAGCCTTTATCATTCTAAGATAAAATCACGGCTTGCTCAAGAGGGTGACGCCCAACTTATAGACCCACAAACGATCACGACCTAGCACAAGGAAAGGTTAAATAGTCCACAGCCCTGCCTCAGGAGGTATGATCAGCTCAGCGAAGAAAAGACACCTCAATCAATGGCCCAACAAAAGAGGTCACCAACAGTCATAAATCAACCTTAGAAGGCTGCTAACAGGTCACGGCCTTGGCAAGGAGGTCACATAACAGTCACGACCTGGTCTGGAGAGGTCACAAATCAGGTTTAGCAGCCCCACAAGAGAAACGCCCAAGCTAACAGCACACAGGGATGGACACGACCTGCTAGAGAGGTCACAAACACAGTCACGGCCGGCCTAAACAGTCACAGATCATCCCAAGGAGGGACAGCATGGTCATGTCTCTGTCCACAAGGAGAAAGGAGCAGCAAAGACCCAAAAACGTCCATTACACAACAGCAGTAACCCTAGGCATATTACAAGACCAAGGACTTTAGTCTTTTCTCTCTCTCAAGGTATATTGTCACATGTGTTCCATATATATTTTTATCATCACTATATAAGGAAAAATCCAAACTAGAAATGTGATCCTCTGGTCCTCAATACTGCTGCTAAGGGTTAAGTGCTAGTGACATCATCAAGGGGTGGCCAGTCCCTTGAGAAACAACCTAGAAATAACCGTTTAGGAAAAAGGACATCACACATCACCATCTTGGCCAACTGACCAAGATCCACCTAGTTAACTGACCAGAAATGTACCTGCAGGATCTGCTTGGTCCCAGACCAAGAATCTGCCTGGTCCCAGACCAAGAAGTCTTTGCCTCAACCTGCAAGATCTGCTTGGTCCCAGACCAAGAAACTGCCTGGTCCCAGACCAGAAACCCTAGAGGCATATAGGGGCTCTAACCACATGTTAGGGACTTTGCCATGGCATCAACCTCCTTGGTCCCAAACCAAGAACCCCAGGAGACTACTGGGGACCCTAAGGTACCTTCCAGGGTCTTACTCTGCCCTAGTTAACTGACTAGGGTACCATCATCCCTGAGAATGGGTCTCGCAGCTGCACTATCTTTAACAAAACCTTCCTATATTCTTCAATGCCTTAGCTAGGATGAAGATTCCACAAAAACCCTCGTGGCATGTTGATGGATAATACTAATAGGGTATCTTGGTGAGAAAGTTCATCACAAAGCACAAATTGACATCTTACTGTAAGTCCATACCATATTTGGTGATTACAATTTTAGTACTTAAGCCTTATATATATGTGTGTGGTCCTCACTACTTATTATTTTCAAATTATAATTTATAATGTAAAAATCTCAAGGCTGTCATGAGATTTTTTGTTGAGCTCTATTTTGGAAGGATAATATTCACAGTAGACTTCAGGAGAGGTTTTTTCTTGTTTTGAGTTGTGATCCATATATATTCAGGTGTGTTACCCCCAAAAATGCATAAAGCATCTCAAAACATCCTTTTCAGCAGTGGCTAAAAGGCATCCAGGTTTCTTTGAAAAATTAATGTTTCACCAGCAGGCTTAGAGCAATAGGAATCACTGATTTTTTATAAGGGGCAAAATGAAGTGAGCTTTCTTATTCCATTAGATGCTTCTAACATATCTACAAACATAATGGAAACTCACATATAAATAAAGAGCCCGATTCCAATGAAGCCAACACCAAAGCAGTTACTGCTGAATATCAATCCCTCTACTAGAAGCTTGTACCCAGAAATGGGACTTGAGAAGCCAAACAAGGTCCAGACATTATTTCAGTTTGTGCTGTGCCAACTAATGACTGAAATTATGTTTCAGCATCTTAAGATGGATCAGTTATTGATCTAGAAATTTGAAGAATTCTTGGGCACCAGATACATCAAAATACTTGTGCTGATCCAGGCATTTCTGTTATCACTGCTGTTTAAGATCAACTTTGCGAGACTGTTATGGGCACTAGGGAACGTCCATCATCCATGAGTTAAGGAGAGATATTTATGGTACATTCAGGTGGACACACTATTGGCAGAAGTTAAACATCATTTGCAGTCCTTTTTCTCTGCATTCTAGCAAGATGTCAAATGGCAGTTTAGTATGTTAATGTTTCAGGCCTGTTTTATCATTCTAGACAGCCAGCATAGGAGGCCCACTTGATTTTCAGATTGCTTTGATCAGAATAGGCTAGGGCATTGGTTGGCAGACTTATCCTCTTTCCATCTTTAACATCACTATATTAGTATTTTATCAGCATACAGAGCTTCAATGTAGCAGCAAACTTCTTAAGATAGGTCAGATTTATCACTCAAAACCTTAATTGCCTACTTCAGTTGATGACAGAGCATGCAAAGAGTTTAGGAATGGGTCAAACAGTCAACATTGGAAAAGCCCTCCACCCTATGCACATGGATCCCTGCTTTAATGCACGCCTTTTGGAGGTGGCCACATTATGAGGAAGCTGTTGCTTGCACATTCTTTTATAAGATCCTTTGTAATGTTCCGTTTTTTATAAAAAGGGAATAACAGAGGACTGATAGCACTAGGAGCAGAAAGGTACAGCAATTCAGTATTATCAAGTCATCAATGTAGAAAGAAGGCCATCAAAGTTCATATCCTAAAGCATGCAGAGCATGCAAGCCTTGTTTAGTCATTGTTAAAGTCAACATCAAATTAGAATTGCATGCATGCAAAAGTGAATCATAAACCCTAAAAGTGACATGCAAACCCTAAAAGCATATGAAGATCTATTTAAGAAGGGTTATGGGACTAAAGGACATAGCTATTGTTATTGTTGATTGATTTTGGAGTTTTGAGCAGCAGCACGGCGTGCAACCGCAGCAGTTGGGGTCGGAGACGGTGTCTTCAGCTAGCAAGGGTTCGACAGTGAGATATCTGCCCTAGTCTCTTATTGGGATAGATCATCTAGGTTTATCCATTGCATCCATCACTATAGTATTCGGAAATCCAACGCGTTCCGAAGGGTTATTAGCAGATCCACGTTTTGCAGCCGGAAGTAGCAGGGAAAACACAGAAGGATTCGCTAGGACCACAAAACCCAGTCTTCCCTCCGCATGTCAGCTTCCTCTTTCTCAGCAGGCCTATCCTACGGTACGCAGTGATTATCAGCCATCAGTTTGCTCACCTGGAGCTGCTATCAGCCAAACAGATCAATTGGGGGCGTGAGCAGCATAACTGCTAATCAATTCACTAGGGCACTTAAAGGCAACCAAACCTCCACATGTGCCAAGCCATCTCTCCAACATCAGCATACGGACAAGCTCAGAAAGTTTCAGCCCGAACAGACCTCTCCTCCTACAAAAACGTCACCTTCAATCTGGAGGGTTTTTACGGTACTGCGAGGCGGTAACACCGGAGGAAAAGAGCGGTATTAGACCACCCATCCGGATCCTTATGCATGCAACTATCTCTGGAGTCATTATCAGCCAGAATATCAATGGTAAGTGTTAATTTCTCTCTGCAAAACCCTAACCCTGATTTAGCTATATTTTAGGGCATTTTTGCATCGCGAGTTTGCATGCACAATTATTTTGCAAATTTGTATGAGATTGAATGTGCGAGTCAGCACTATCATAGAACATTAGAGAATATCAGTATTTGGGATATTACAGTGGTATTAGAGCATGTTCCTTGCCAGATGTGGGCATGCAAAATTGTAAATGAATTCAGAAGATCCATACAGAATTACTTACCAGAGGCAGAGGTTTAGAAACAGTGATAGAGGAGAAGAGGAATTAGAGGACATAGAGTTGGGGGACAGAGAGTATCAATTTGGAAAGGGCAAAGAAACAATGGCCGATGATGATAAAACAACTTTCAATAGTCTCATGTCAGCCATAAAAGAACTCACTACTGGGCAAAAAGAAATGATGAGTACCTTCAAGCAAATGACAGAGAAAAATGGACCCACCCCACACAGTCACTTGTTTCCCAATAGTGATAGGGTATCCACCAGTAGTAGTGGGGAGAACTTACATACCAACATGCAGAGCCATCCCCATATACACAACAAGCTTTCCCGACCTACCATGCCTCAATTCTTAGATAGTCCAGCTGCAGTGCCTCTAGCACAAGTAGAACCAGAAGAATCCATGAGTGCCTATCTGAGAGAGTATAGAGCTTTAGGAGATGACTTCCATTCAGCCATGACCTTCACTAACTTCTGCCACTTTAAAAGTAAGAACAAACCCGGAGCTTACAATAGGCCTACCACCCTAGCAAATGCCACTAGCAAGACTAGAGATTTGCAAAGGTTAGTGGTATTTCAACACTTGCCTCGATATCAGGAGTATCTAGCCTTGGGTGATGAGGTATGTGCAGCATTGTCCTTTCAAGATTATTACACCATTAAGTTCGGGAGCCAGCCCAAGGATTTGGATGAGGATCTCCTTAAAGGCATAATTGGGGGAGTGAAGAAAGATGAGCATGAAGTACAAGTTGTTGGTGAGCTGGATTTGGATTTAACAGTACATGATGAAGATGTGCATGAGGAGATAGCATTAGAGCCATCCTGTGAGTCTAGCGACACCAGCACATTCGCTAGTCAGATTGTGGACAAGCCATGTGATGAGTTGGAGTTGGTACACTCTTCATCACCTACAGCAGGAATCCAAACAGTTATGACAAGCGAAATACATGAGGTGCAAGGCAATGAGCACAACAGTCAAGACAGTGAGCAGTCACACATGGAGGTTAGGGAGAGTTTATACATGCATAGATAGAGCTTCCAGATGATAGTCACCAAAAGAAGATTGAACGGGTTAAAGAAAGCATTCTAGCAATGAAAGAGAGGACCAAGATACTTCGAGACAACATAGTATAGCGAGATGTTGAGCTTACAGTTCTTCGAGTTGTATGTACCGAGTCAGCAATTGGGCTTTCTAGTATTGAAGAGCAGTTGGATTACTTGATGGGGCAACAGAAGAAACATACTATTGCATTTCAAAGCAGTCCTCTTCAAGAGTACATAGACAAGGTTTGCAGTAGCTTGAGTCCACATTTGCATAATGGCAGATGGTTTTTACAGGTTGGCCAAGATCGAGAAATTGGGCAGCAGTATATGAGCATTCCAATTGAAATCAGAAGGGTAGAATGTCAACTTGGTAGGATTATTCCTTGTGATGGTGTTTATGGACAAGGTGCTTTTTGGGGATCTGATGAGATTAAGGGGTGGTGTCCTATTGAGTGGGTGATTCTTGGGAAGTCATTCCTAGCCAGGGGTATAGTCCCACAACAGCCTTGGGATATTTGGGATGAAAGATGCACAAGTTTGCATTGGGATCCAGGTGGGAGACCTTATGAGGGATGGGTACAATGTTTACTGATGGGGTTACTTGGGACTCTTCAAGATGCTCCTTGTGCCGATACTACGTAGGGTAGCGGTGAATGCATTTTGACCACTACAATTCTCAGATTGATTTGGGACCCTGGGATTACAGTGACTGGTAGTTTGGTGATTGCTAGAGGATGCTTTCAGGAGGTCTATTGTGATGGTACCTCGTTTACAGCCTGGTTAGTTACTCTACTTATAGGAGGCTTCCATGGGATATCTTGTGACGGTACCGTGCAGTGCAGTGCTTTGAGCAGACGGTGCTACAAATCTCCTAGGATAATTTGGGACCCTGGGATCATCCCTGGATTCAGTTGGTTCAGTTTGATTGATTGTGGAGTTGCGTTGGCATTGCTTGAGGGCAAGTAATCTTTGGCGAGGGAGGACTGTAATGTTCCATTTTTTATAAAAAGGGAATAACTAAGGACTGATAGCACTAGGAGCAGAAAGGTACAGCAATTCAGTATTATTAAGTCATCAGTGTAGAAAGAAGGCCATCAAAGTTCATATCCTAAAGCATGCGGAGCATGCAGGCCTTGTTTAGTCAGTGTTAAAGTCAACATCAAATTAGAATTGTATGCATGCAAAAGTGATGCATAAACCCTAAAAGTGACATGCAAACCCTAAAAGCATATGAAGATCTATTTAAGAAGGATAATGGGACTAAAGGACATAGCTATTGTTATCATTGATTGATTTTGGAGTTTCGAGCAGCAGCACAGCGTGCAACCACGGCAGTTGGGGTTGGAGACAGTGTCTTCAGCTAGCGAGGGTTCGGCAGTGAGATATCTGCCCTAGTCTCTTATTGGGATAGATCATCTAGGTTTATCCATTGCATCCATCATATACTACAGTATTCGGAGATCCAACACATTCCGAAGGGTTATTAGCAGATCCACGTTTTGTAGTCGGAAGTAGCAGGAAAAACACAGAAGGATTCGCTGGGACCACAAAACCCAGTCTTTCCTCTGCATGTCGGCTTCCTCTTTCTCAGCAAGCCTATCCTACGGTATGCAGTGATTATCAGCCATCAGTTTGCTCACCTGGAGCTGCTATCAACCAAACAGATCAGTTGGGGGCATGAGCAACAAAACTACCAATCAATTCGCTAGGGCACTTAGAGGCAACCAAACCTCCACATGTGCCAGGCCATCTCTCCGACATCAGCAGACAAACAAGCTCAGAAAGTTTCAGCCCGAACAGACCTCTCCTCCTACAAAAACGTCACCTTCAGTCTGGAGGGTTTTTACGGTACTGCGGGGCGGTAACACCGGAGGAAAAGAGCGTTATTAGACCACCCATCCAGATCTTTACGCATGCAGCTATCTTTGGAGTCATTATCAGCCAGAATATCAGTGGTAAGTGTTAATTTCTCTCTGCAAAACCCTAACCCTAATTCAGCTATATTTTAAGGCATTTTTGCATGGCGAGTTTGCATGCACAGTTATTTTGCAAATTTGTATGAGATTGAGTGTGCGAGTCATCACTATTATAGAACATTTGAGAACATCATTTGCAGTCCTTTTTCTCTGCATTCTAGCAAGATGTCAAATGGCAGTTTAGTATGTTAATGTTTCAGGCCTGTTTTATCATTCTAGACAGCCAGCACAGGAGGCCGCCCACTTGATTTTCAGATTGCTTTGATTAGAATAGGCTAGGGCATTGGTTGGCAGACTTATCCTCTATCCATCTTTAACATCACTATATTAGTATTTTATCAGCATACAGAGCTTCAATGTAGCAGCAAACTTCTTAAGATAGGTCAGATTTATCACTCAAAACCTTAATTGCCTACTTCAGTTGATGACAGAACATGCAAAGAGTTTAGGAATGGGTCAAACAGTCAACATTGGAAAAGCACTCCACCCTATGCACATGGATCCCTACTTTAATGCACGCTTTTTGGAGGTGGCCACATTATGAGGAAGTTGTTGCTTGCACATTCTTTTATGAGATCCTTTTTATAAGGAGTTGATCAGCATTTGAGATTGTCAAATGATACTATTCTAAGAGGACGTCTTGGTGCTAAAGAGGACATATGGCAAGGCAGACTTAGTCAAAGGAGGAAGTGCCCTATGTAAAGTGGTATCCAAAGCACTTTACAAGGTAAAATCAATCTATCTAAAAGAATACCCTTCATTGGGGAGCCTTGGAAAAAAAAATCTTTGAGGGAACATCTAAGGCTTTTTGTTTAAATGTCTTAAAATATGGATCTAGGAGTGACCAATACTTTATGGATATTTCTTGAAGAATGAATTTAATCAAGGGACACTAATTGATTAAGAAGGCACATGTGTCCACACTAGGTCCACCATTTAAAGAGTGGGTTAACTCTTTTGAGGAGAGTCCAAACTATGTGGGAAGGCATGTGCAAACTAAAATTTACTGTGGCAGATTACTGGGATAAGTAATTACCAAGTGGCCTTAAGCACACAAACCAAGAACCCCTCAAAGGAGGAACGCCCACCAATTAGGGAATTTATGAAGGCTTTCCAGCTATTCTAAAGACATTTTCAAGGAGCATTCCAAGGAGGATCGGTCCACATTCAAGGGAGAACTGAACCATTTCAGACCAAGATGCCAACACGTGCCACTTGCCTTAAAATAATATTAAATGCTTTTAGTGGGAGCACCCTACTTCCAAAAGATGTTATAGACTAATTTTCATATTTTAATATTATTCCTTGAAAGAAAAGAGGATTTAAAGCATTCTAGAGTCTCAATAAAATTTTATTGTAAATAAGTTGAAGAGGAGCTCTATAAAACCAATCACACAACCATAAACACAGTATTTTTACCCCAAAAACCCCAATGGGGAAAACCAACAAACTAGGGCTTTATTGAAAATAGAGCCAAAGAAAAATAATAGAATGATTACAATCATATATTTCACAAACAGAAGAACCCGATGCCTTGGGAGGCTTTCCAGATGTCAAGGCCAAACCCACACTCTGCAACAACTGCAACCGTTACTCTGTAAGAGTGCGCCCCTGCTCACATGTGTTTCCAAGTTGCCTAATTGGGAAAAGTGTGCCCTCTGCTCTACTCTAAAATCTCTGATGGAATGTGCCCTCCGCCAATCCCTGGAAGCAATGTGCCTCCTCTCACTCAATAGAGAAGTGCGCCCCTACTTCTTCTATCCTCACAACTAAAGAAGTGCGCCCCTCTATTTGCTCCCTCTGACTGATCAAGACTTCGTTCCCTCTTAATCAATCTCTAAATGAGGCAAGTGTCACACTTTCTCTATGTAATGCGCCCCGTATCACTCACTAAAGGAAGTGTGGCTCTACTTCTCTCTGCCTTCCCGACTGAAGAAGTGCGCCCTCACTCTCTGAAGTGCTCCCCAGCTCTCTCAATCAGATGTATCTCACATCATCTCAACTTTTACCCTTTGCCACTCTTTTATAATTTACCAATGACTTTCCAAAACCCTAATTCCACTTATGCATGAAAGTGTCACCTCTGCATGCAAAAGTTAATTAATTAACTTTTTCTCTATAAACTAAAAATCACTTGCATGCAAAATGTAAAAGCTCAGACATCTTTGCATGCTTCCAACACTGAAGCCATGCAGAGAACTTGTCCTCAGTTACTACAAAAATCAACACTGGGTTAATGTCCTGTGCTTCTTGGGAGGATTCCACTAGGACACATGGCTAGAGGCTCCCAACCACAATTCTTTTTATGCTTTGTTGAGGTGATTGCGCATGTAAGGGTTGTCATACCCATCTTAACACAACTTGGACCCATTTTTCTCATGTATTGACCCTCCCCTTGGCACAAGCATGCCAAATTGATGATGACATCATCCTCTTGAAGAGGTCGTACTACTTAAAAGAGGAGACCATTGAGGGAAAAAGAACATTGTTGGGGTTTGTTGGGGCATGACACCCTCCTCCCAAGCTCAACGTTTCATCAAGTTGTTGAAATTCATCATTTTTATTATTATTTTATGTCTGATGAGGTTTAGTTCTCGACTTGTGGGTGACAAACCCTAAAAATTTATTGAAAAATCATTTTAAGTCATTTTAGGTAGGTCGACCTAGAAGAGTGAAAAGGTGTGTCTTTTCTAAATGGCATGTCTTGTCACACATATAGATAAGACACTCCTTATTCATTCGTAACACAAGATCATGGGATCAAATAAAATGATTTCTCTTTTTCTTCTTGTATATCTTGGCTAAGTGGTGCACACCTCTCTTCTTGGCACCTTGAAGCTTAAATGTAGTGATTTTTTCGTGATTGGAGGCTTTTAAGTTTTACTTAATCTTGCAAGGCTTGTCTAATGAAAAGAATTCTTGAGAGGGCTACTCTCTTCTTCTTTGCTCTTCTTTTGTGGTAAGATCTCTGGTTCTCTTGTCTCACATTGTCGAAGACATCCAAGGTAAGAGCTAATTAGGGTTTTTCTTGCATGATAGCAATGTCTTGCAAGTGAGACATCTCTTCCGGGAGGGTCTCTCTTGTTGGGCCTTCGTCATCACTCTTTCTCTAATTAGGTCAAAACCAACACAACCTAAGGTTTCTTGGTTTTTCCCTAATTTATCAAAATTGGATTGCCAATTTTTGAGAGGAACGCTAACCACAATTCTTCAGTGGCCTTGAAGAGAAGAGACTTAGGTCTTATTCCCTCATCTTTACTCGGAATCTCTTTGTATCAAATTTTTGTACAATATATTACTAAAAATACAACAACAAAAAAATCAAATATCGTTGAAAACCCTAAAATCTCATACTTGTACAAAAATACAAAAAATATTTATGTTCATGTCGTAGTTATTTTGACTATTATTTTCTGAAGTGGTCAATTGCAGTAGTAAATTTCAGATCTTGATGAAATATTGGAAAAATAAAAAAAAATGAAAATATTGCAAAAAAAATCAATTTTTAGCCCTAAAGTGCCCCGACAAAGGTGACGTCATCCTAGAGCTACGTGACGTCAGCCCTTAGGGTTTATTTCAAGCCCGGTTGAAGTTTTATTGGAGGTCCATTTCAAAGTAAAAGTCAAACCCTAGGGGTTTGAGGAGGATTGGTTCAATTCCTAAATCACCCAGGTTGACCATGGGGGATTTGAGGCCAAGGATATTTCAGGTGCACCTTGACTACAGTGGATTGCAGGTCTAAAGTCAAAATCAGCTCTAAACTTCATCGTTCATCCACCAAAAGAGAGGTTCCCTAGGGGGGATTGATGCGCCCTCTCTAGCTGGTTTCCAAGAGGTAAGATTTACATGATTTCAGCAGTTGGTTTGAGAGATATCTTGTATTTTATCTTATTGGTTTTCGCTACAAAAAACATACATAATCATATTATATATTCATCGTTGTTCCAAACCTTCCAAGTCAAAGCGTTCATTGTACCTATCTTTCATTGACTCTATTAGGCACTAGTCTACTGACGGTGGGAAGGTCTTGTAGGGATAGAAGTGCTCTCTATTGTGTTTATTACATGTCTATCCTTACCTCGTTTAGAGAGTTTACCATGGCCCACGGAGCAAGGCCTAAAGCAGAAGGGGGTTACATTGAGGTGACATTGGGTGTACCTGGTGTTGAAAATAGCAGCTAGAGATGTCCTTCATATTTTGATGTCTATTATGAAGTGACATAAAGTGTTCTTTTGTAAATACTTTTATGAAGTGGTTATAACTTTTATTATAAAGTGATTTTGTAATATAAAGTGATGAAAATGATTTTTGTATTTATTAATAACTTAAGTGAATTTAATGTGATATTAAATCCTAACTGTTGATGGTGAGAGTGAATCTCAACCACAAGATCAAAAGTAGTTTTGGTAGTTAGGTTTAAGTTATTAATGAGGAAAATAAATTAAATTAATGTATTTTCAAGAGTAGAAAGGCATCTTATTTATTTGTGTGAGAAACACAAAGAGGATACATTCATGAGTTTATTGAATGGAGAAGAGAGAGATATCATCATTCTTAGTGTGAGACACACTTGAGAAAGAGAGAGGAGAGAGAGAGGAGAGAGTATTGTTTCTGCAGTGTTAATACAGTAACGTACAACCCCAGTTTAGCAGTAAAAGACAGGTGCAGATCCCAAGACAGTGATTTTGAGCACAAGAATCGAGAAGTAAGAGGTTGCAGACCTGTTGTGTACTGTTACGGCAGTCTTGGGCGTGATTCCCAAGGCAGGAGGTCGTGCTCAGTCTACTTTCAAGTCACGTGTGTGGGCACAGGTTCCAAAGTTGCATTCTGTGAGTTTGACTGCATTTATTATTGCTGCTGATTATTGTGTGCAGAAAAAGTGGAAAATCTGAGTTGTATGATTTTCTGGGTTTTGCATAAATAATAAAGAAAATTACTCTCTTACAGGTTTTCCCATCTTTGGGTTTTTCCTGGGTCAGTTTGACCAAAAATACACTGTATCTATTTACTGATTCTCAGAGTGTTTTTCAGTTTGATCATTTGACATGAGTGTTTCAGTTTGTTGCATTCTTGAAATTTGTGCATTTATTTCTTGAAGCATTTATAAACTTGAAACTTCAGAAATGCCAAGTGTTTGACAAAATGTATAAATGAGAAATTTATTATTTCTGTCCTCAAAAATCTTCATAAGAGTTGCCAATCATAGCACTAGGTCAACTGGGCCCGCCTATCACA
>LPNX010179536.1:133266-158441 GCA_001517045.1 Pseudotsuga menziesii | reverse complement strand
TTATCAATCGTTCCTTGTCTCAATGTGGTTTATTCAATTAGTTATGCTTATGTATACATGGCTTGCTGATTTCCCTTTGCATGTTAAGTTTCTTCATCAAATAATGTTTTGATTCTTTTTGCCAAAAGGACAAGGCACTTATTCTTGCTTGTCTCCTAACCCTTTTATTCTAAAGAAGATAACTAAACACAAATCACTGATCTAAATTCAAATATGTGCTAATATATAGACTAGTGATTTGATATTAGGGAAACCCCCTTTGTGTCGGAAGAGAGCAGACCTAAAGTGAGAGAAGTGGCCACTGAGGTGACAATGGATGGCACTTCTAAGTTGCCCTAGGTTTCATGCTTAGACGATTTGGGTTTATCTTATGTGCATATACAGGAAATAACAAGGGGTATAGGTGACAATCTGTTTTGTTTACATCTCCTTTTGTATCCGTGCCTAGAGCACATAAAGAATGTGATTTCCATCCTTTCTTTTGAATAGAAATACCATTTTTTCCATGGAAAAAAATATATCTTTGTGGTGATTTTTCACATCGTAATGTTCAGCTTCATTAGGCCATTTAGGTATATTCACCTTTGGTTTCATTTGGGCAATATGGTAGGTATATTCAGAGATTCAAAAAGTAAAGCAATGCCATTTCATTTCTAAAAAACAGAAAACGTTTAAATTATTTTTATCAAGAAAACTGAACTACGCAAGTGGCACAATATATTTTTGATAAAATTTGTCAATTGGGTCTAGCTTGAGTGGTTGTGAGATGGAGTGTTATCCTCTCCACCCAGGTTTTATTCCCCTAAGTGACATGTTGAGCTCATAATGAGTATATTGTTGTAACAGTTTCGAGCCTTGTTGTTGATTGACCTTGTGCCCTGAAGAATCTAGGGTTTACCTTGGGTGCCATCCTCGAAATGAGGAGAAGTGCCTGGGGGTTTGCTCTTGGATATTTACTTGGAGAATATATATATATAGAAGACAAAATAAGGACTTAAGCTTTAATATATGTGGAATATCTAGATTCTATACCATAAGAAAGTTGCAAATAAACCTAATGCAAATTGTAAATATAAAGTTAGATTACTTCTAAATAGCTATAGAAATGTTCAAGTTGTTTTGTTCTGAGCATTCTGTATTACAACAATCATATCTTGTTTCTTACAATTTTGCAAGAGTTTTCAACTGCATAATAAGTATTTTTAACCAAGTGGCAGGGATTTGCATGCCTTGTAGAAATTTGGTTTTAGTAAGAGGGAACCTCCATAAACTGAATTCAAATCCCAAAAATCTTCATAATGAGATTATTAATCTCAACACGAGCTGGCCACGTCTAAATCTTAAGGAAAAGAAAAATAGCAATTTTTTTACAAACATAAAATAGAAAAAAATTTTACAACAGAGTTTATTAACTTTTGGGAGACACAATTAATTTGAATGAATTCTTACAATATCAAGATTGCTCATCACAGAGGGAATGGAGTACTAGTGAAGGTGATGCTGAAAAGTAATAAGAATGTTCATCATACATAGAATGGAGTACTCACCTTGCACCACAATCTTTTGGCTTGAGACTCCAAATGCTTTCTTTCGAATATAGAATTGAATTTGGGAATTGCGTGGCTACTGCAAGAGCAACATCTGGATTCCAACAGTTATGTGAAGATTGAACAAAGCAAACAGATGCATGAGTTGAGAAAACGAACGAATCAAAAAATAAAAGAGTATAAAATCACATAAAACAAATGATTGAATACTGAAAATATACAATTAAAAGAGATGTACAGAGCATAAAATCACAAGATGTGCTTTAGTCTCTTACCTAAACAGGGGAGATTCAGAAAAGAACACATGACAACACTTGACCTGCAAAACATAAAATGAATAAAAGTATTTTTTTGTTTGATTTTTGGTATTGGCGGGGTGGGCAGTGCGAGGAGGCTAATGCTTTAGGGAATGCTAAAGCCAGGCTCGCAGAGGGCGCGTTGTAGCTAGCCACAATGGGCAGTGCAGCCTCACCCTCGCCTGATTTAGGGAGGCAAATCCATGGCTATCAATCAACCACTGCATTGATTCATTACTGATGTGGTGCTGGTGAACCCAATTGGAACGGAGAACTTGGGACATGCATCTTCTCTGCAAACTGGACAATTATGCCTTGTCTCGAACCACTGCTCAAGACAGTCTTTACAGAATAAATGACCACATTTTGTTACAAGTGCCAGCGGTGAAGCGTTCTCCAAACATATACGGCACTCGGGAGAATCTTCTTTGGCGCTGTTGCTATAAATTGGAAAAATCATCTTCTGACAGACATGGAATTGGCATACTGGACATTGCCGATTAACGTGGACGAAGGTATTCACACAGGATTGACAAAACAGATGGCCGCATCCTGTGACAAGCGGTGCCATTTTTAGACATCCATTACATGTTAACACCAAATGTTGCTCAACTTCTTCTTGGGCTGCATCCACCATTTCCACGTCTCCGTCGTCCATGTTTATCTCTGTCATTCTCTTGTTTCACGTTTTCTGAGACAATAAAATGTCGGCCAGTGTGAATAGGTTATGTTTTGCGATTTTCCCAAACGGCGGATTATAGCCTTCGTCACAAAATGCCGGCAAAAGTTAGAAAAATTAGCAGCGTTTCGAAAGGTGCAATATAAAAAAGGAGAAGGCACGATTTTTTATTTTTATTTTTTGCTCATTTTCAGCTGGAATCAAATTTAACTCACAAAATTTTGTAATTGTTGTTGTTTGTTGGGCGATTTTAAGTGCAGAAATGAAATCACATGACAAAAGAACTTTCAAGCACCCACACACTAAGAACTAGCAATATTTATGCACGTTTTGAAAATTCCGTGAAGATTCATAACCAAAAACAAGTAAAAACCAGGAAATAAAGAGAAAATCGTCCCCTAGTTAGACAACTCTTATAAAAAATAGTGGGAAGAAAAGTAGATGTGATAAAGTAAGAAGAGAGTGCTAATTTTTGGAGAATTATTATTGGTATAGGTTGGGATCCAACTTCATGAGGGTCTTCCACCAATTATTATTGGTATAGGTTAGGATCCAACTTCATGAGGGTCTTCCACCAATTGTCATGCACCATGATGACTCTTACTTTACAATTGGGACTAAGACAACTTTGTTTGTGTCATGGACTCTCCATTAAGTACGCGTAGTGTTTACCCAATTTTGAGCTTTGATAGTACTTATCGATGCTCAAGTGAACACTCCAATGCTCTACAAGCTCAAATGTTTTGCCTTGGTCTATTGGTTTGCTTCAAAGAGGATTTGTACTCCACAACATTCAATTTCATGGGGCCCTATGATTATTGGGAGTTTTGGAGCTATGTTTCCATTTTAACAAGTATGGTTGGTCCCCTTTAAATGAAAGTACCAAGAAAGTTAACATCTATTCAAAGGTTCCAAAGAAAAATGAGTAAACAACAACAAACAACCAACAACATTCATTTTGTAAATTTGGTGTATTGTATTTAATAGTTGAAGCCAAACATACCTCCATAGTGTGATGACATATTCAACGAACCTCATGACCTTAATGTGGTAATTATAATGTGAGTGTTAACTACATTTTAGTGAGCCGTAACAGTGTGTGGAGATTTATAAATATTAGTGGTTGTGTGGAGATTGATACATTCCACGGACCTTCAAGAATTTTACAAAAAAACAAACAATGATTAATCTTCAAAATCTAGCTTGGACTAATGTTGAAAGTACACATATCCATTTGTAATACCAAGTTGATTTCAATCCTCTTTCCTTTATTAACATGAATATCTTCAAACATTAAGATCAATGATGTCGTTTCGTTAGTGAAACTTTGGATTTTACTAATAAGCCAAGCATTGTGCATGCAAGAGCAATTCCCTCATTTATTGGTGTTTTGAAAATAAGCCATAATGAGGCATGGGAACATGTTGTAAAGCAATTGTCAACCTAATCTCGCATGATGAGAACAAGACTACAATTAGTGTATCAAGGTGTTATTCATCTCCACTTGTTATCCTTTAACTCACAAATTTGACAAATCTATTACAAATTATAACTTTCTAACTACACTAAGCATTGCTACCATGCAAACTTGTTTATATTAAAAAAAAACTTAATTAATTAATTAATTGACATTTTCACATAATTAATAATTAATACATTTTTTCACATAAATAAATCTCAAAAGTTGCTTACTAAGTCTTCCCAAGATATCATTACCATGTGTTTTATCTCTTTCCAAGACACTTTAAGTGTATAGCATTATCATGCTATCACAGACAATACAACTCAACAAAATTAAAGCTCGCAAATGAAGCATATGATCTTCTCCTCTTTTTAAAAAGAAAAAAACATTTTAATTAGAGACATGAAATTCCTAATTAAATCAGGCACCCAACTTCATAATGGTAGGCAAAAAGTTTCCAACTTCACAAGATGGACCACATTTTTGTACCTTTTCACCATCTTAATAGATGTTTTGTCTTTCATCAACGATTTGTGTAGATGATTGTGAGATGGCTAGCATTTCAAGACGGTTCAACTACCTCACACTAATGGGTGGGTAGAAGCACACCTAGTGTTGATGTATTTGTAACTTTGGAATGTATTCACTTGTATATTATACCCCAATGTCCCTATTGGGAGTATCAATGATGTAATTGTGTCATGTCATACCCCGATGATCCTATCGAGAGAATCAATAAAGTAAACAAGTCATGTAAAGTCATTGAGGGTAACCCTCCTTATTGTTCAAGGGTTAAAGTCCCCACAATTAGGTTATTTGACTCTCCTAGAGAAGCCAGCCCTGGTGAGTTAATGTCAAGTCGAGAATTAGTATAAATAGAAAGTGAGCCTCTCTATTTATCACATAGTCACACACACTCAGTTGTAGCGCGTAACTCTGAGAGAGAGAAGAAGCTAGGACAAGAGAGAGAGAGACTACTGTTGTCGGGAAATCATCTTTGTATCTTTGGGTTTTACTTTTGGTGTTGATTCTATCTTTGAGGAAGTTGCAGGGTTTTCTCCTTTATGGTTTCCCCGAGGAAAATATTTGTGTTCATTGTCTCTTGTGATTGATTGATGTGCTTGTTATTCTCTCAGATAAGATCCTAAGATCATATAGCTTAAATGTTAAAAATCTAACATGGTATCAGAGCTAACCTAAGAAGAAGACACTATGCAGTTGTTGAAGCTAGGGCTTCCTACTTTTTGGATCTCTCTCCATGTATTTTCAGCAAAAGGAGGCTAGGCTAACTCTCCTCTTTAGGGCGCATCTTTTTATCAAAGCAGAATCCGATTCTGAGCATTTTCAGTTTTTTACCTGACACTACTGCAAGAAATTAGGGCTTTCCACATAAATGGAATTTTTGAGTGAGCCCAGGCCTGGATTGATCTCCTCCCCAAAATCGAAGTTTAGAGATCAAGCTCAAATTTTTTGGTTGGGTAGAACTCCGGGAAAGTCAAACCCTAAATCTGCTCCTGAACTAGAAAACCAGGTCTACAGAAATTCAGCTTCAGATCCAGTTCCGACATCTTAACCTGGTAAGATCTAAATCTTTTGCATTTCCATTTGAGGTTCTCTGTTAAGATGTCTCATCATACCAAACTTGATGAAAAGCTTGAGGGAGTTGATAACTTCTGAGCTTGGAAGTATAGGATTTCCCTGGTCCTGGAAGAAAATGAATTGGACTCCTACATAAGTGGAGAAGTTCCAATTCCAGAGGGAGATGAAGCTAAGGCCTTGCACAAAAATAAATTGGTCATGGCTAAGAGGATTATTGCTGATTCAATCAAGGATCATCTCATACCTTAAGTGTCCTCCCTAAAGACACCTAAAGAGATGTTTGATTCCCTAACCAAGTTATTTGAAGGGAAGAACATAAACCAAAAGATGACTCTGAGAAACCAATTGAAGAATGTAAAGATCCAGAATGCGGAGACCATCCAGTCTTACTTTACAAGGGTCTCTCAGATCAAGGAACAGCTTGAAGTTGTAGATGAAGAAGTAGAGAATGCAGAAATTGTGATGACCACCTTGAATGGTCTCCCTAGGGCATGGGACTCTTTTATTCAAGGGATCTGTGCCATAAAGAAGTTAGTCAAGTTTAGCAGACCGTGGGAGGAGTGCTCACCAGAAGAAGCTCGAATATTAGCTCGAGAAGAAAAGATGGGAAGTGAAGATCAAGCTCTCATAGTACAATCCAAGAAAAGCATAACAGACCATCACAGAGGTAAGCACTCTCGCCAGAAGAATAACACTAGAAAATCTAACAAATATTTGTCTAAGTTCATTTGCTATACATGTGATGAAAGAGGACACCTTGCAAGAGATTGTCCTATAAACAAAGATAGATCTCATAAGAGGAAGGGAAACCAGAAAAGACATCATGCTCATGTTGTAGAAGATGATAAGCCTTCCAAGAAGCCTAATCAAACAAGACAGTGATGGTTCTTCAAGTGATGAAGAATATGTGTTGATCTCTGCCCTCACGGGAACTGTCACACATGGAAGCAATGATTGGCTTATTGACATTGGGGTTTCCAAACACATGATGGCATTTAAGGAATTCTTTGTGAAACTATCAGAACATGAATCACCCCACAAGGTGAAACTTGGGGATGACTACCAATATCCAATAAAAGGTAGTGGAGAATCCTCCTACAAATTAGACTCCGGAAAGTCTATGAAACTGAAAGATGTCCTATTTGTACCACGACTAAACAAGAACCTTCTCTCCATCTCTGCATTAGATGCAAAAGGCATAAGAGTTGCATTTATAGATGGCCAAGTCCTCATGTGGCCAAAAGGAAAGACTATTGACGATGCAGTAGTAATTGGAGAACAAGAGGGAGGACTATAAAGATTAAATGGCCAACCAGAACAAGCTTTAATTCATGACTCAGTAGAACCAAATGAACTTTGGCATAGAAGGCTTTAGGGATGATTTTAAGGGTTACCCAAAATAAAGTGGGCGAAATTTTATATTAAAATGTTTTTATTTTATTTAATAAATTCACCCATTGTTTATTTTGTATATAGCTGCCCCAAGGTAAATCGCATTCATCCCGATTTAGGGAAAAACTGGAAAATGAATATTAGCCCACGAAATTATTGATTTTTGCCCACATTCGCCCGAATTTTTTCGACTGGGAGGAGATATTTGCCCAAATTCGCCCAATTTTTTTCGATTGGGAGGAGAAATGAAGAGGGTTCGCCGGATTTATGGATAATAGCTTGAAAATTTGGTATTCCGCCCAAGATTTATGGATAATACGATTAAAAATTTGGTATTTCGTCAGGATTTATGAATATTTCGGTAAACTGGTCTTACTTCGACCTCGATTGAGGTAAATTCGACATAGTTCGTCTTGGATTTGGATTTGTGGACAATTATTTGAGTAAAATGTGGAGATTTAATCATTTGGGGAAGTTTTTTCACTGGATTTGGTCCATATTTGAGCAAAAAATGGATAAATTTAGTCAAGCGAGGAAGTTTTTTACCTATATAATGGTGCAAGAGTAAGGACTCAGGCTCAACATGAAGCTTGATTTCTATTGCAAATCGGTCTTTACAGTGGCTGAGTGGATTCGTGGAAAGCAATTTCACAAAGTTTCTTCTATCTGTAGGATTTTTACAGGTTAGTTTCTTGAATCTTCTTCTATCTGCATGCTTTTTACAGGTTAGTAGCTGTGAGCACTCAACCTTGTTGCTAGACCATAGCTTGATGAGATTTTCCTCATTGGATATTATTCTTTGGCACTCTGTTGGTTTTATTCTGGGTGTAAGTTATAGTATTCAACAGCCATGGAGCTCATTAGCAATTATTTGCCATGGCACATGGTACTGATTATAAGAGTAGCATAGATTTCTTCGCTTTTCCTTTTGTTTTTCTTTTCAAGAATATTCACTTTTCAATCCCATGATTTATTCAAAGGACCAACGACACCTCCCAGTACAACTAAAAAACCATACGATTTTTTTCCACCTCGGGGTTTTGCACCCACCACCTATATATATCATACATTGCATCTCTTGGACTTAGATAAATGAAGGTACAGATTGATCGAAGTCGTCCCTTGTTCTGTTTTGAGAAGGAACAAGGAGAAGCAGAAGAAAGTAAGATTGGTCTTTGACTCAGGGAAATCCAGTCTTGTTTCCTCTGGTGCTCTATCTGCTTACATTACGTGAAAATGATGGACAAGCTAAAAGAGGAACAGATCTCTGAGTTCAAGGAGGCTTTCAGTTTGTTTGACAAGGATGGAGACGGTCAGTACTCACAAATCCCCTTCAATTATTTGTCTTTCTCTACATGTTTTCGATCTATGTTTCTTCTGTAAGAATAGGAAGAGATGCAATATATTTAGCTTATCTGGGTTGTGAAATTTTGATTTTATTTACATAGATCTATTGGCCAAATTGCTTTATGTGATGACTTGTGTACTTAGATCGGTTGAAAGCAATGGCGTTTTTTATTACCCATTTTATTAGATTCTAGTATTATCCATTTATGTTGGGTAGTTATGGTAGAGGGATGTAAGTAATGGTTGCATGGTTGGTACTCTGTAGTCAAATCATTTCCCTGTAACATTATCAGTGTTCTATGGTGAATAGGGGACAAGGTATTAGATATGGTCCATTCAGTTGGTTCTCTTATTGCTTGATTTGAGTTTTCATGAATCACCACTCATCAAATTCTGAACATTTTTACTTATATAGTTAACTGAAGTTTTTAACCCTCTTTCTGATTGGAGTGGGTAGGAGACTTTTATGAGAGATCTGTTGCAATTAGACCTCTTAGTTAATAATTTCGTCAAAGAGACCCAAAAATTGCGCTTAGTCTCATTCATAGAATGAAGACTGCATTAGCACTAAAAACATCTTAGTTTAACACTTTGCAAGAATGAGCCTAATCCTCAACCCCTCCTTCAGAACTTCAGTAGCATTCTCTAGGCTCTCAAGGAAACATTTCAAGAATCAAGTTGCAGCACAACAAACAACATCTATATAGGATTAGGCTCATTCTTAATAAATTCTTGTCCCCCAAACACATACGTAGAGCTCCAAGGGGTACGTATCTCCGCTTGCAATGGCCACCAACCAACAACAATTATGATGCAATATTATTTAGAAAGGTCCATGTTGTGTTGTTTTTCTCTTCAAATTCAGCTTTAACATTTATTTGCACTTAATTATGCTTTGAAGTCCTCAAGAAAATGGAATGCACATCTATCATCAAGTCAAACACAACTTGTACTTGTTTGGTTGACTGGTTGAGAGTATATTCCCAATTATTTTAGTATGAAGAACCATGAAATATAGAAAATGATCGTAAGGTTTTACTACAATACTATGGATCTTGGATGCATGGTAAATTCCTCTTCCACGGTGGTAGGAATATCAGCTAGAACAAATGCTTTTAATTGTTGAAAACAAATCTTATGTGCAATTATTGCATGGAAATTAAATTGACAGTCCACAGATCTTTCACATAAATTGCAAAGAAAAGGCATGATTCCATCAAATAATATAGTCCAAACTATCATGTCCTTTATAGATCCACCCTTACTTGTGTCTATAGGTTTAGAATCTAGATTCCCCAACATCAATGTAATTTCTTAGCAAAATAATGTTTTTATTCAGCACAGATCATGGAATAGTAGTTAGGATGCCCCTCAACAGACATAATCTACCAAAATCTATGTGATGTTGAACGTCTTCATCCAAATCCCTCTTCAAAAGTTTTGTAAACTGCTTGATCTCTTTCAACTCAGTGAAAACCAAAGTTAGGGTCTGATATTCATGTGGCTTATTAAAGGAAACATAAAAACAGAATTACTTGCGAAAAGAGGTTGATGTTCTTAGAGAAAGGATCTAAAAAGACAACTAGAAGCTTGCAAAAACTTGAGAAAATAATCATAACTGTGTAGATATGAAGACATTTGCAAACATGGAGAAGAATCTATCAGGCTATAGGAATTCAGCAAACCATTATAACTGAATGTCTGTTTGACTCATATGGACTTTTTTAATCTGCTCTTTTTTATTTTTTGTGTTTTTTTGTGCTAAATTTCTCATCTTGCAGATCTGTCTTCCTTTATGTTTTCTGACAATATAGTTTTGGCTTAATAGCAAACAAGTACTACTCACCTTAGTTCATCAGGAGAGGACTCTTTTATTGAGAATCGAGGAGAACCAAATTGAATGGGAGAATGTAACTTTCCATGATGTGGTCCATGGACTCTTTTGTTTTCAAGATTAATATATTGAATTTGTTGTTTGTTGTGTTTTCTTTTGTTAACATTATCTGTTTGCTAATATCATACTTGGAGGGCAGTAATGATTATCCAAGCTAGCTATTGTTGGAATGATTGTGCCTGTGTGCCTTCTAACAGATATTGAACATTGCTGAAACTGTACCTAGTGATGCTCAATGGATTTATTATTGTAGAGGTGCCTATTATATATCAATACCATTGCACCTTCCAGCACTTAGTGATAAATAAATATTACCTTTGCAACAACATTATTGTTGCAATACCCTGGTTTTGATCCTTGAAATGCAATATGTTAAATCATGTGTTATTTTTAAATGATGAGGTTATGTGACAGGGGTCAAGATTTGCAGGCTGAGTTATAATGGTGCCATGTTGTAGAAATGTTAAATGCATTGTGTTATCTCCACAACCTGCACTCAAAGATATTCAAGTCCCTGAATGAAGCGCAACCCTAGGGCTACATAGGAATGTTGCCCACTGTCACCACAACAACTCTTTTACTCACTTTAGGCTGGCTCTCCTCTGTCACAAGGGGTGAAACCCGAGGAAAGATGTTTGTGATATACTTATATTGAAGGCATGGTAGATTGCCAAGATTAATGCGTATCCAATGGGTGATGAAGTCATGATCAACAATCAAGGGGGTTTGAACTTATATGGAAAGAGGTGTGGTTAGGCTATTATAAACATGCTCTAGAGTCTAACCCACCACATGGATTTACTTCAATATACATAAAATTAAAAGAAGGCCCTACTAAAGATGCTCCTCACAAGTACAAAATCAGCCAAGTAACAACATGCAGCCGTGGATAATCAAAGGAAAGCCACAAATGAAACCATAAAGGAAGTAGACCACAATAGGAAACCTTTATATAGACAAACAACCAACAATACATCATTATATATTTAAATTTGACCATAAGATCAAGAGAGCCTAACTTGCTACACTTAACCTTTGAACCCTAGTTAGGGCATCCCTCAAAATAGAGTGAACAGCCCTAACTGAGACTTCACAGCAGCAAATACACTTCAATGAATATAGTGATTACTGAAAAATAAAAAGAGGATTTCATCTCTATCCCAATGTTTCTTCTTGGAGTAAAAATTGTTAAATTTTTTTAGCACATGGTAATGGTCCTAGGCTGATTTCTAACCTACCTATTTAAGAAAACATAAAACTAAAATCTCTATAAAAACTGCAATTTGATTTTTACTCGGAACTAAAACACATCAAGGTGAAGAAAGTAGCAGCAAGCACACAGATCTAAAACTCAGATCACATCATTGTTTAGTAATATTGAAATTAGGAACTACATTGAAAGTTTCAAAGTCTACTTCACCACTGTTTCCTCATTTGAAAAATGAATTAATAAACCTGTCCCCTGACACATGCACAACACTGCCTCAAGGACCTTGTGCAAAAAAAATGATCATTGTAACTAGCATGGTGGTTCAGCTTAATGACTCCTTCAAAGCATGTAAATCAAGATCTAGAAGCCACTTAAAACGGATTCAAGTTCTATTCATAAGAGAGACATTTTGGTGACAGATTAACTATTCAACACCAGATGAGAGGAATTAATTGGATAAAATATTTTTCATAATAGGTTATCTTTGGAAACCAATATCAATAAGTAATATGGAAACCGAAATACCATTGAACACAACAATTTGTTATCATGTGTTATCCAAGTTTTAACCCCTGAATTATAAAATGTTAACTCATGGATTATTTAAATGATGTAGTTTATGTGACAGAAGTCAAGCCATGTGTCAATTGGGTCTGGCTCAAGTGGTAGAGAAGTTGTCCTCCCCACCCAAGTTGAAATCCCACTTGTGACATGATCACACTTTACGAGCTGATTGTTGAATGGGACTATTTGTGAGCTAATTGTTGATTTGGGGCTGGCAAGATTTCAACAATTTCATTCTCACTTATGAGCTGGAGGGTGGGAGCATGGCAACTTGGAAAAAAAGACAGAAGTCAATGCTCATGTGGCCTGAGTTAAATTACTCCATGGGTGGTATGACTTGATAATTGTTCTTTGAAGGTACGACATTTCATGCCCATGCTTCTTCACAATCATTGACTCAGTGATCTTTTACCTGTTTCCGCATGCTTCTTGGGATGGGCACACATGTCTTATGCAAACTCTTGTCGAAAAATCAGTATTCACCATTGCCATGGATAATACTTACTCCATTCGAATTGGGAACATTATCCTCCTTGTTCTTGAAGAAACCTTGTGTGGAGCCATGCCTGTTTATGCCTTGAAATGTCAAGACTGTTTCGAGAAAATTATGACTTGCAAGAGCCTGTGAGGACCAGGGACTTGCTCTGTGAATTCAAAGAGGAAAAGGGATGGTAAAGAATATCCACGATAGCTTAATAAAACACCACAAACCTGCAACCACATTAGTGCTGCTTATGGACTATTTTGGTGAAGTGTTTCTCATATGGGTCATTCACAGTAGGAAACCACCAGTCTTTAACTCTTTTTGCCTACACTAGAAGGGAGGAACATCCCTGAGGAGCTATGGAGCAGAGAAAGGGATGATTTTCCTTGTGCTGTGAAGGAGAAGAAAGTGCCATCATGGACTAATGGCTGGATGAGGGACTAGAGTGCTCAATAGTGAGGATATTGATTATGTCATGGGAGTAGTGGGTTGGGCTGAGTGAGATTATTGCTCGTCAGCAACCAGTTTGGTGGACTTCACTTGAAAACAAATAAGTACTCCATAATCAGCTTTGTGTGGAATGCTTGGATTTACATATGTTTTGATAATGGATAATGAATGAATTCCAGAAATATGCATGTTATATCTGCTGCTAATTGTTGTGCATATGGATTTGTTCATAAAGGAAGAATTTTCATATCAAGTGCCCCAATGGCCAAAGAAAGGCATCTCGGTACATGACATTTCATTTGAGACATACAATTTGAAAACACTGAATGAGTAATTCATCTGGGAGGAAAAAATTCATGATAGGCTGGCATTGATAACTGCATCAAATGTTTTGGAAATATTAATTATCAACTGCCATTGAACATAGAAGGAGACATGCTTATTCCTTCTCGTTAAAATACAACAACAAGAGAAGCAAGAAATACTTTGACAAAATGCAGCCATTAAAATCAGTATCTATGCCAAATAACCTCTGCCTTCGATCCATGTCGAATTTCATAATTATTAGGAATTTCCTTCAGCAAGATAGACAAGGTTGGTAAATTTGCTAGAGGAACAATGAGCTAAATATTGGGCACAACCAAATGAGTATAACTTCTTTTGCAACAGATCTCACAACAGAAAGAGATTAAATATTCAAAACAACATACATAATCCCTCCTGATGACAAAGGGACAAACATTAGAGTTTCTAGGAACACCGTAGTGCCCTGAGATTCATTTTTGCTTACCCTTTCTCTGGTTTATAACCTTGGAACTCATGGAAAAGGTAACAGACGCATACTTGTATTCTAACACTTTTGATAATCATGAATCATGATGCATGTGTTGCTTTGCAAATAACAGTTGTAAACAATGCTATATATAACATGCCCTATAATGGATTGTGTTCCATTTGTATGCGACTACGCTACTTATAAGAAATAAGCATTATTTGGCATAGGGCAGGAATTAGAAAGTCATATAATGTATACATGTAATGTACGTACATAATAACAAAGAGCCCAATGGACTCGATGTACATGATCGATTAATTTGTCCTACCTTCCACATAATGCACCTACATCATAACAAAAGGCCCAACGGACTATACCATATTACAAAAGGACCCCAATTTTCAAATTGAGAGGGTGCCTGCAAAATATTGAAACTTTAAGTTCTAACCAAGTTGTCTTGCATTGTAGGACTAATGGTAAGAAGATAAAAGATAAGTAAAATGCCAATAAAATCAGTTAGTGGTAATAAAATCAGTTCACACCTAAGTTTAACACAATTGAAAGTCTGAAACATAACACAAAGCATAAAGAGAGAGTACCGCTATCAGTGTGCAATATGTACATACTCAATTAATTACTGGAGTCTGATGCTCAAGTCATGCACTGTGTGTATAGTGGATGGTCAAGCATCTTTAGGGAAAGTTGTATCACCAAATCCCAAGCTTCCCAATATAGAACCTTATCAAAGGTTAGTGTCGTCAAACATGCCTTCATCACAACTTTTTTTTCCACGCTTTTTGCAAGATGGACTTAAAAGACAATCTTTAACTTGGGGACTCATGCAGCATAGAGAATCTCTCTAGGGACACCTCTGGCTAGGACACATAGAGCCAATTGGTGACATGTGTTTGGTCGATTTCATTTCGAAAATTGATGGCATGCATTCAGTCCTAAGTATTGCTACTATTGCTAATGGAAGTTGGTTGTCAATGAAACAAATAAGAGTATCACAGAAAATGGTTTTACTTGAAACACTTTGTTCATGTGGGTTTTGGGGTCCTGAAATATCCTTTTGGTGTGTAGTGATTTTGACCTTGAGATTGGATGCTCAAGGCTCCAAATCAACTCCATACTTCTTAGTCACCTGCATCCTCAACATGCCTTGAGAGGTGTGCACTAGCTAGTTACAATGATCTAGACACATGCACAACAGTGCCTCAACTAGAGATGATTTGTGCCATAACTACTAAGTTGCATACACTTTACTAAATTGAGCTAGGATACATGTACCTTACTTAAATGATGCATGCAAAACTTAAATTAGAAACATAATGCATGCAAACTTGATGAAATTGAAATATGGGGACTCAGGCAGAGAAGAATGCTTCACGGTGAACTGTTGGCCTGGACACTAATTCCTAGAGTGCCTGGTTTTGTTGTGAGCACTCAACCTTGTTGCTAGACCACAGCTTGATGAGATTTTCCTCATTGGATATTATTCTTTGGCACTCTGTTGGTTTTATTATGGGTGTAAGTTATAGTATTCAATAGCCATGGAGCTCATTAGCAATTATTTGCCAAGCTCTGTAAATGGAAAATAGGGGGGCAACAATTATTTCTACTTGGAGTACAACTCTATAAATGGAAAACACAGTAATGAAGCTTCTATGGGCATGTATTTTCAAATTTAAGTTTTAACTTAGAAAATCGCTTTGATGATGGTAAATTGTTGTTCTTGTGGGCATTACTTTCGGAGTTTTATTTCTCTTTGCAAATTGATTTGGGGATGAGTTTAAGTGACCATTTATTGAGTCACTAAAGTTTGGCTTCTATTTGTTTGCAAATGCATTTACTGTGTCTGCGATTGAGATTTTCCCTGAAAGTACCTTTTGGACCTTCTCTGTAGAAGAATGATCATCATTCATGTTTGTGATGGTTGAAAAAGTTCCACTATTCAAGAATTGATGCTTTTGGAGTTGGTTGTTGCAACATATTCAAAGATTTGTTCATCAAAAGGGAACCCCCCCACAGAGTTTCTTCAATTTTTCCTACTGATTATGTACGGATGCCACTTTTTCATTTTCAGAACTTATAAATTAAAAGAGAGCATCATTTTTTTTGAAGAAAATGGTGCCCAGCTTTTATAGGGTCCTATTCTTCCTCTTCCCTTCTTACTTGCTCTGCAGCAGAAGGAAATGCATTTAGGGTCTATTGGTGAGTCTCCAACATCAAAATGTGAAAAAATAAAGGATCAACGTTGATTCATGTTGAATACACTTGAGAATCTTAAGAAAGCTGATTTGATTCCTCAAGTTGATGGCTCTACCATTGTCTCTCTCATCGATGACAGAGATATCTAGTCTTGCAAGCAAGATTTGAAAGAAGACAAGTATTTGCTTCTCCATGAGGCTGGGTGCAAAATGATTGTTAATAGATTTATTAATGCTGAAGAGGTTGGGTGCAAAATGATTGTTGATAGAAAAATGCATGATAAGTTTGTTGGCAGTGCATGATGCAATTTCCAATCTGAAAATGAAGTAACAAGGCTAGTGATGTCTGAGTTAGATCATAGCATCTACTGCACATATATGGGAGCACACCTCCTTTAAAATCCCATCATAAGGACTATAACATTGCTTCCTTACATACTGAGAAACACACCTCGTTTTGATATCTACTATTTGTGAACCTCCTCATTAATGACTGTGTGCGTGAAAATATGGTTTGTAGTATGGTACTCCAAGTAGAAATTTGCATGTCCTTTGGCCCTTAGTCACCTTCTTTCAAGTTTTGTACTCTTCATATATAAACTGGTTACATATCCTTGTATCAAGGGTAAATTATAACCACTTCTTATTCTCAGGAAACATTCTAGGTGGAAAAGAGTCATGGATAATGTTTTATGTAATCTTCATTACGATGTTGGTAAACTCAGTATAATTGGTGTTGTTAGGTATTCTTAGAATTCGATTACTCCAATTATGTATTGGAACTGGGATACCATTTTCATATGTCATTTTCAATTAGGGATTTAAGACTGCTTGTTACTGTTACTCATACCCAGATCTTAAAGTAAATATGGCAGGCTCGATCTCTACATTGTATGACAGGCTCAAAAAATTAAATAAGAAACAGAGTGATTTTCTATATGAAGTCTTTGAGTTGAATAACAGTGAAAATATAATCTATTAGCTTGTTTTAATCTGATGGAAGAGTAAGTCATCTGTGTAAATCTTTATCTTACATGGAATTGAATTTGAGTTTAGCAATCGAAATCCAGATGATCAATGGGAATCTATAAACATGAGAATTGTGTGCGCAGATGCTGAAGGGATTATATGCATAGAATCTACGTTACGTGTAGTGATTGATATTATGCTCGACGTTGTTACTCTAATTTCTATACATTGTTAGATTTGTATAACAAAGAAAATATGAAGGATAAGTGTTCTATCTAATGTGTTTTGATGAAGATAGAGCATCTCAGTTTCCTTTTCAAAAGGATAGGTTATGCTAAATACATAGATTCATTTAGTGGATCTTTCAAAAGCTAAGCATTTTGGATAAATATACAAAGGATCATTTGCAAGTTGTACAACTTGGGCTTAGAATTCATTGATATATTATTCATTTCTTCATTGATGTGATGTCAATGCTTGTTATTTCAAGTTGGTGAATAAGAAATTACAGAAATTGTGTTAAAAATGGGGCATTATATACCTATTCAGTACACACCATTGGAGACCTTTGTCATCATATAAGGCAATGATCCTTTATGTTACATAGAACAAAGTCTACATATGTGTATGTCATGAATGTTGGGATTTTACGCCATGATTTATGTCATGCTTGTTTGAATTATGTGGATTGTTTGCCAAAAGAATAATGTGGAGCATAATCTCTGATTCTATTCGTTTATTGGTTTGTCAAGATTCAGGTCCCCACATGTCTGTTGGACCATTAAGGGACAAGATAACAAGTGGAGTCCCCACTTGCCCTGAATCTAGTCAGTGCAGTTGTGTTTCATTGACACCTTTTGTTGTATTAGTGTTATACCTCCTTCGAGGAAAGAGTCAATTAAAAGTCATTGAAAGAGTCAATGTAAACACTCATTGTAAGTCGGGTCAATACAAATTGATAATGTGCCATTGTATTAATTGTATATCATTTTTCTCATGCAGGCTTCACTTCTGGTTTCTATATCAATTTGGAATTTCAATTTTGGAATATTAAGTAAGATGTCAAACATGGATTGTGGAAAGAAAAATAAAACATCCAAACAAAAGGATGTAATATCATATTTTCAAAAGCCTCAGTCCAATAATCCACATCATATTCATGCTTCAAGCTCTCTTGAGCAAGGTATCGGTGAGAGAGATGTCAACACTTTTGAGAATGCATCTGCAACCCAGACAATGGATGGTAGAATACATTCCTCTAATGATCAAAGTGAGACAAATGCATTTCCATCTGAAATTGGTAGTTCAAATGTTGAATATTTTTCATTGCAAGGTGACACAGTGCATTCACGGAAAAGGAAAAAGGGCCAATGGGACGTAGGGAGAAAATTCAAAGTTGATTGGGTCTCAAGATACCCATGTATTGAACCAATACCTCCAGCAAATGAGAGTGAGACCTCACAAGAAGTTAAATGCATTTCATGTAGTTGGAAACTTGGCAAGGTAGTGAAATTACAGATGAAGTTAGACACAATCGAGAAGCATGTTGGGAAGGTGTATGATAAGAAAACTGCAAATGATGAGAATAAATCTACTGCCAGATGGAAATCTGTTAGCGAATGTTGACATCTCCAATTTGAAGTGGAATATAATGAATTCTTACTAAATAAGAAAAAACTCGAGGAAAGTGGAGGAACCATCAAATCTCAATTTGGAAAGATGATGGAAACACATTTCTTATCAAAGACAATACAATTAAGCACTGTATTTCACCTCCTATCCAATGGTCGTCCTATGATAGATTATCCAAAAATGATGAAATATCTATCTTTTATTCAAGTGCCAAATTTTCCATCTTCTCATTGGTCTTTATCGAGTGGTTGGGAATGGGGAAAATATCTAGCTCAAGTAGAAAAGGACGGTATGAAAGAGAAGATTGCAAATGCTACATTTTTGTCACTGTCTTTGGATGAAGTTACGGCTATTGATAATACTTCATGGATTTGCATGAGCATTTATATGGTCAATGACAATATCAGGCATTCCTATCTACTTGGAATTCATAAAATGACCAAAAGTTCTACAACAGAAAATATTTATGAACTTGTTATTGATAGTTTGAAAAAAATTGGTGGTATGGATCATTCCATGATTGCAAAAAAGTTAGTATGTGTTGGAGTAGATGGAGCATCAGTAATGCAAGGACAAAGGAATGGCCTTTGTGCTAGAATGCAACTCTCGGCTTCACCGTATATGCTCAATATTCATGTATGGCTCACAGGATGAATCTTGCATTTAAAATAGTGAGCAACTTTTCATTGGTTTCAAAGGTAGAATATCTTGTATGTGAGGTTCATGCATACTTTTGTTGGAGTCCCAAATGATTTTTAGAGTTTTTTTTTTTGGATGGTGTTACAAATGGAAAAAACAATTAAAAGATGTTGATACAAGATGGATATCAGTGAAGGGACCAGCTGAAAGACTATTCAATGAATATGCATCCTTGGTAGGGGTAATGTATGAACATCGCTCAAGTGTAGAAAAAGCTCAAACTCTTCTATTTCTACTAACTGATATAGAGACATTATTAACATTGGCTAGAATTCTTCCCATGCTTCATGAAATGAATAACCTCGTGAAGATGGCTCAGAGTCGCACGATGTATATTGCTGAATACACAAGAGCAATAAAATTAACATGTCTTGCATTGGATAATTTGTATATTATGGAAGATTCTTTTACAGATTTAGCATTTACAAATTGGAGAAAGATTATCAATATAGAAAATGATGATTTTTTTTTTTTTTAAGTTTGATGAAAAAGGGATGCTATGTATGGCAATTCGTGGGCATATGGTTCCATTTTATTATAATGAAAAGATAGGAAGATCCACCAAACAGTGCTCCGTCTCAAGAGAATGATTTCACGATGTTGTAATTTCAGTGAGAGACAACTTGAAAGAAATTGCAAAATCACTATCATCAGAGATAAGATAACGGTTTCCTCGAGATGAATTGTTGGAGGTCATGTCTATCGTATACCCTCAATATTGGGACCATAGTCAAAATGAAAATTTTTTAGAAGCTAACTTTATAAAATAATCAAGATTTTGCAGAGCCATTTTTGTCGAGAGGCCGAGATACAAGGAGAACATATTCAAGGTATTTTAGATAAAGAAAAAATGGCAGATCAATCTCAATGCTTTGGTAAAACAATGTGGGACCAATTTTCTTTGTCGGATAGTAAAGAATATGGTGTAATTACAAGATTATGGACTAAGCTCAGTGGTAGCGAAGTGCTACGAGAAAGAATGTCAGAATATTTCAAATTAGCAGATTTATGTCAAACCATGATTTTGGGATCAGTGGAGGATGAGAGAGTGTTTAGTGCACTGACATTCTTGAAGTCAAAGTTGAGGAACAAGCTTGATAAAAATGTGGATACATGCTTAAGATTATATGTAACAAAGTATGAGGTTGACAATTTTCCATATGAAAGAGCATTAGCTCTTTGGCAATTAGATCGTGAAAGAAGGGGAGAAAACAATATAACAAATATCTCTAATGAACTTGATGTGGAAAATGAGGACCAGAGCTAGAATGCCGAAAATGTCGAAAATGAGGACCAGGGCCAAAATGTGAGTTGGAAATTGGATTTCACCTAAGATTGTATATGATCTAATACACATTAAGGATTCTTGAGTCTTATTTTTGTCTAGATGTTCCATGTACCCTTGCTGGTGATCACTATATGTGAATTTGAGGTTGTGTTTTAGGTAAAAATAGATTCTACATTGTACTTTTTTGTTGTAACATTGATGATTTGAGCTACATTACCTTCATGCAGCTTATTTTAATATTGATGTTTTGATATTAACCTCTTACATTGTCTCTTTCTTGTATTTGATAGGAAGTGACAGTGGAATTTGAGAAAGCTAGGCCTAGGAGCTATCTCTTCACATAGATAGTGTCCTAACATTAAAGGATAAATAACTAATTTGACAACACTTTTGCTAAGCAAGAATGAGCTCATTCAAGTACATGAAACCATGTTGGTGTTTAACAGGAATATCTTGACAAATTTTTATGGTTTGTTTATTGCTTTTGTTTGAAGCATTTTGTCGCTTTTTGAAGTTTGTGTGTATTTTGGTTAAATATTGTGTTAGTCCCTTGAATGCTTATAGTTATCATTTGATGCTTGATTTATCCATTTGTTGTAGCTTGAATCAAGATTGGTTTTAATAGGTTTCCATTGATTCCGTGTTTGAGAAAAGATATTTTTATTACATTTTAGTTGCATGAATTAATTGTCTTCACTTTTTCGAATCTCGATTCTTTTATGTTGAAGAGAAAAATGGTCTATGCACTAGGTTCCTATGAATTGATTGTAGGATACCTATTGGCACGAGACCAACATTCATCTAATGCAATAATCAATTGGCATAATTACAATGCATAATTGTATTAGCCTCCAGTGACAACTATTCTTCCAGAAGACTGTCATTATTAACCAAAGATCTTGTGAGGTTGTTTGTACTTCATTGATGGTACCGATTCTCTATTGTTTAATTCTTGTATATTGTTGAGGCTGTTGCTTTGCTTTTTTTTGAGCTGGGTCGTAGTCTTGATTGGGCTGCTAAACCTTACTAAACCTGCCTAGGCTGATATGTGACTGTATTGACGATTCTATGTTGGGTCGTGGCATTTGTGACCTTGCTTGACCTTGTGGGCTTTTGTAGATAGGGACGTGACTTTTTGGGCTTCTATATATGTCTTGTGAACCTTGTGGGCTTCTAGATCTGAACAATGAACACTTGTTAAATTGTTAAACTCATCCATGACTGTTTAAAGGATGTTTGGATTAAGTTGTGATCATAGTGAGACCTCTAAGTTTGAACCGTAAATTTCCTAAGGTTTGTTCATCCTATTAGAAAGGGATGCAATTGTTTTAGGCCTGTTTGGAGTAGGCTATGATTGCTGGTTGTTTTGACATGTTGATATAGGTTTGTAATAATGAATTAGTAGCTTCATAATAGTGATAGATTAGATCTGAAGCAGTCCCAAACTGATGTGTGTTTAAGTGGTGGTAGGTGGGTTGGTTTTTAATGGGATTGAGACTCCCTAACCATTTGCTGGATGGACAGGCTAAATTTGTCTCTCATCTGTTGCTCTCAGAGTCCCTATCCTCTCTGTTCCTCATTTTTGGTCTATCAGTTCAATTATTATGGAGTCCTAAAGAATGCCAAACAGAATCCGAACCCCAATTCATCGGTAGTCTAGTATCTTGTGCTTTTTCTTAGACTGTGTATTTCAATGACTGTCAAGGTCATACCTGCTTCAATTAATAAGGTATTCATCTATTATGATGGATCTAGATAGAAATGGGAGATAACCTCCTTGTGATGTTGAGTTGGGACTTTTATAATTATATCTACATTGTGGCTCTACCATTGCATTGGGAAACTTATTAACGAATTCATTATTTTTACTGATTGAAGAGGAGGGGTATTAATGTTTGAGTTATGACTTTTTTATTTGTACCTACATTGTGGCTCTACCATTGTGTTGGGAAAGTTATTGACGAATTTATTATTTTTACTGATTGAAGAGGAGGGGTATTAATGTTGAACGAAATCCTGACAGAGGGATATGCCACTGAAGTGAGATAGTTTGCAACATCACATAGATAACAGCTGCAAGTCAATATTGAGAATATATTTCATTACTGTAAAAAAAGATCGATCCCTTGGAGAGCAATTTACTCATCACTTGGAATAATAAATATGCTTACATTCTTCTCAACAGATCTTAGTCACTGTCTTCTGTATGCCGATGAGCAAGTTGTGTATGACCCACAGGAGATCACTGTCTGTGGTGATAAAGGTGCCCTCCTTGGCCTCAGGTCCTTCCTTCTTGCACTATGGATAACCTACTTTGAAGGAAAATTATGGCTGTTAGATTCCCTCCTTTTCCAGAGGGGAGTCAGCTGCAAAGTCTCCATCCAATGTTCCATATTTGAAGGGTATTAATCCAGGTTCTTCAATTAAAGGTGCTTCTCTTCTTTAAGTGATATAAGTTAAAGATGTGGTTAGATCTATCAATGACTCAATGGTTCTCAACCCCAAAATTTGTCTCAGGCTGGAAGATTCATAATGGAGATATCAGGCTCTATCTAGGTTCAAAAAGTATCATCAAAATATGTTTGTAATAACATTAAAGCCTTCAAAGATGAGGCTATGACTGCTGGTTGTTTTGACATGTTGATATAGGTCTGTAATAATGAATTAGTAGCTTCATAATAGTGATAGACCAGATCTGAAGCAGTCCCAAACTGATGTGTGTTCAAGTGGTTGTAGGGGGGTTGATTTTTTATGGGATTGAGACTCCCTGACCATTTGCTGGATGGACAGGCTGAATTTGTCTCTCATCTGTTGTTCTCGGGGGGTTGATTTTAGATCTGCATCTTTTATCGAACATAGACACACTTCTTCCTTTTCAAAGATCTGCTTATATATCTTCTGCACAATCTTCAAAAATCTGTGAAAATTGAAGGAAGAAACCTTGTTGTTCAAAGATTTCAGTCTTTTATCCCACCAACTGTTCAAACCCCTCTAGACTTTCAAGCTCCTCCTTGTGTTCTGAATCCACCTAGACAAATGGTTGCTAGGTTTTCTCCATTCATCGTAGGAGACCTATTGGCATGAGACCAACATTCCTCTAATATAATTGGCATAATTTTCATATGTTAGGTACTAATTCCCAAAATACTTTGAAATAAGTGGAACCAATCCACCAATTGATTGATTGATCTTCTTTGTTCCCTCAATGTTAGGATTCTTTTGCAAGTATATGTCTAGTTAATAACTTTTGGAACTGAATTGTATGCCTATGTGCAACTCGAGATATCTTTAGCAACCATGCTCCTACAAATTTCAATAGCATCCTTAAATAATTGTTTTTGTTGCTCTGCATAGAGCCTAGGTGCTCCAAGACCTGTCTTCTTAATCTCAACTGGTTCATGATCATTAATATATGCTTAGATCATGAACCTCCTTTGTTGATTGCATTTGTTTTATCATGGATGGATGGCTTAGTATGATGACTTGGAGTCCAGATTGGTAGATATTTGGTTCATGTGATGGTGACATGGATAATTTGTGATCTCATTTGATATGGATGGAGCTCTCTGAGCCCTCAGTAGTTCTATGGATGATTGAAAGCAAACCCGGGCATGTTGTCCTGTTTGATCCTCATACATGAATCAAAATGATTTCTGGGCACATTCCTTGATGACCTGGGCATATGTTGAGCCTCCTAACAACCTAATTAGTTGATTTGGGATATTTTAGGTAGTTCTAGTATTTGTTAGCCTCAAACAACAACAGATCAAATCTATCCCAGCCTTCAAATAACCATAAATCAAGCAAATCCAAGTATTGGTGTGTTTTGGGTACATTTTTGACAAGTTTATGCATCATAGCAATGGTAAAGTGGATAAAACTTAGACCTGTGCACTTCTGAAAATGAGTAGCAGCAGTAAACAATGGATATTTAGGAAATAAATCCATGTTGTTGGGCACATACTAGGCGCTAAAAGCAAACGAGTTAAATTCAAATTACATGCATCATATTATCCCATCTTGGTTAGACCCATTTGAATTAGTGTGCTGTGATATTGAGGTAGAATATATAAAAAAGGTGGAATTTCTAAGATTTGTCCAGTTGCGAATTTTTATCCATGACAAAGTACTTAATAGGCTGAACTTGTACATGTCCCCAAATCTAGGACCATTTCTATGTGGGAACAATCCTATTCGCCCATTTAAATGGGGTTTTGATTTGGTTGCTTTTGATGAATGTACATGGCACCAAAGAAAAAAGACTTAGATGAGTTAAATTCAAATTACATGCATCATATTATCCCATCTTGCTCAAACTCATTTGAATTAGTGTGCTGTGATCCTGAGGTAGAAGATATAAAAAGGTGGCATTTCTGAGATTTTTCCAATTGCTAGTTTCTATCCATGACAAAGTACTTAATAGGATGAACTTGTACATGCCCCCAAAGCTAGGACCATTTCTATGTGGGAACAATCCTATTCGCCCATTTAAATGGGGTTTTGATTTGGTTGCTTTTGATGAATGTACTTGATTCTTGTCTTTATTTGATGCTCAAGTACCTAAGGTTTTAATATACAGGTTTGATGAATCATTCTGGAATATAGACTGGACAGGTTTGATGAAGCATTTTAAAACAAACCCAAAGCTACAGAGAATACATAATCAGTGGCTGCTGTA